>JAGFMF010011768.1:5894918-5910418 GCA_019455555.1 Galemys pyrenaicus
GGAAGGAAGGAAGGAAGGAAGGAAGGAAGGAAGGAAGGAAGGAAGGAAGGAAGGAAGGAAGGAAGGAAGGAAGGAAGGAAGGAAGGAAGGAAGGGAAAGGGAGGAAGGAAGGGAGGGAGGGAGGGAGAAAATCAGAGGCACTTGGGGGTGGGAGGGCGTGGGATTAGGCAGGAAGAGCACAAGATGACAGTGTACTGGTGAAATGGTGGTGGGGATTCTGTGGGGACCACAGTTGATGTCAAATATATATAAATAAAGGAAACATATAAATACATTTCCAACTAGAAGAGGCAGGGGTCAGTTTGTTGGCCAAGTTGGCGCTGAGGGCACAGAGCCCCCAAGTGCCCTGCCGTGAGCTGCATTGCTGCCTCTTCTCCCGTGACCTACATTCAGCAGAGGCGAGCCCCCCAAGTGTTGTGCTCCCGAGATCTCTGGCAGTGGCGGTGTCCTTCCGTGTGCAAACTCAGAACTCATTCCCTGAAGCTCTGCCCCTCCCGCCCCGCCGCACGCTCACATATGCAGAACCTGCATCTCCGCCTTTCCGGGTCCTAAGTCCTGTCACTCTCCCCAGGTGGTCCTGCTCGTGTACCACTGGAGCAGCAGGGAATCTGAGCACGACCTCCTGGTCCACAAGGCGGTGGCCAAGTGGACGGCGGAAGAAGTTGTCCTCTGGCTGGAGCAGCTGGGCCCATGGGCTTCTCTCTACAGGGACAGGTTTTTATCTGAGAGAGTAAATGGAAGGTGAGACGCAAAATCTTCTGCCACATCATTGACATTTTTAAAAATACCTTTATTGAGCTGTCCACCTGTCATAAAATTCACCTATTTCAAGTGCATTGTCAGCGATTTTTAACATCCTCACAGATATGTGCAGCCATCACCACAATCTGGCCGTAGGACACTTTCATCATGCTGATCCCAAAAAGCTCTTAGCAGTCAACTCTCATTTCCCGGCTCTGGCAGCCACCATTCCACTTCGTCTCTGTATTTGCCTGTTTGGAGTATTTCATATAAATGAAATCACACCGTATGTGTGACTTGTGCATTTCCACATATAATGTGCATTATAAATGCACAAGGTGCATTTCCACCTTGAGCATAAGTTTTCAAGGTTCATCCCAGTTGCCCCAGGGGTCAATGCTTCATTCATTTTTATGCCTGAATAAAATTCCAGTGTATGGCTATACCACATTTTATTTATCATTTCTTCAGTTGACAGACCTTTGGGGCCCATTATGAATGATGCTGCTGTGATCGTTTGTATACAAGTCTTGGTGTAGACTTATTTTTCCAGTACTCTCTTGAAGTGGAGTTGCTGTGCATGAAGTCACTTTTGAGAAACTGTCAGACTTTTCCAAAGTGACTAACATTTTATGCCATGAGCATTTTAATTCCTCTGTTGCTTCCTGATTATTAAGGTAATATACATGAATACTTATTTTAAAGTGATGCAGAAGTATAGGATACTGGAATTGAAATACCCTTGCAATCCTGTTCTTCAGAGAAAACCACTGTTATCATCTTGTTGGCCATCTTTCTGTATTTTTCCCAGCGTTTATACAGACATGCACATACACATTTTTTTAAATTAACTTACATCGAAAGCGTGCCTGCACTAAACAAGTGTAAGTATATGTACAGACGGGTGTGTTTGTGTATGCTAGAGTCCGTGTAACCCGGCTCTCCCAGTACACATGTGCGTTGTCTTTTTTCCGCTTCCCAGCGACCTTGCAGTGGATGCTCTGGTGCAGGGACCTCAGAACTGCAGGTCGGAGAAGGGGGCCAGCTGCTGCCCACCAGCGGCTTCCTCACCCACAGCCAGGCAGGAGCGCTGTCCCTCTCTGTCTGAGTCTCGCCCCTCTTTGGACCGTGTATGGTTATTACTTAGAACCCTAGGCAATACTGAGGGCAGCTGCTCTCTCTCACCCCTAATCTCTCATTTTCCCAGACGTATAGTTCACTCAAATGAGAGGCTGCCCCACCTCCCAGTCAGTCACTTTTCTCCCTTACTTGAGCTTTCGATTCTTGACATTCCTCTGGGGAAGCAGAATGTCCCCCACTTTGTCTATTTTTGGTAAGAATTAAAGATTCCCCACAGTGGCTTAAAAAAAAATCCTCTAGGGCCTCCCTGGTGACAGGAGTTAAAGTCTTAGCACTATGAAGCTATCAGCAGCCACTGGAACACGAGATCGATCCCTACCCACATGGCGTAGCAGACCTCTCCTGTCTCTCCGCTGCTCCCCTCAGCAGTGTATCTCAGTCCATCTGCCTGTTCTGCTCCCTGCTCTGTCTCTGGTGAATCCTCTCACCCACCCCGCGCCTCTGGCCTGCACCCCAGCTCTTGTCTGCATACATAAATAAATCTTAAAAACAAAAATAGAGGCATATGTGAGAGGTCAGAGCACTTAGCTGGAAGGTTAGCAGCAAAGTTAGGAGCAAAACAGACCTGGGCAGGCCTTGTGCGCCTCAATTTCTCTGATGAGTTTTCTCATCCACAACATGCTCATCACGCCCCCCACCCTGCAGAGTTATTAAATACATCAGCAGTGAGGCATTCAGTTCTCTGATAGTCACCAGCAGATAGTGAGCATTCATTTGTTTGCTGTTACTGTTTCATATATACTAAGGGTCTTGCCTCAAGCTAAAGTATTTGTGTTGATAAGATGCAACTTGACCTAGGAAGGTTTGCTTCCAGTAGATCATCTCACAGGAAGTCTCCTGTCTCCCCTTGCCATAGGTTGCTCTTAACTTTGACAGAGGAAGACTTTTCAAGGGCGCCGTACGCCATAGAGAACAGCAGTCACAGGAGAGCGATCCTCCTGGAACTGGAGCGTGTCAAAGCCCTCGGTGTGAAGCCCCCCCAGAACCTCTGGGAGTATAAGGTGAACTCTTATTTTTTTTAATTGAAGAAGTACAGAGAGTAGCATAGCTATCATCGGCATGCCCGCTGTCTAAGGAAACAGCGCAGACATGGCTGAGGCCCCACACCTGCCCTCCCTGGATGAACTGTACTCTAGCTGGGCCGCAGGGCCTCCCTGGGCAGGTCCCCCTCCTCCTGTAGGTTTGTATCCGCAAGCACGAGGCCTGTCATTTTGCAGGTTTCTGCCTTAGTGTCTGCGGCATGGCCTGAGCGTGCCCCGCAACCCCTTTTATCTCTGGCCCGTTACACGCGTTCCCTCTCGTGCGGTGTCTCACTGCACAAGTAATGGCAGGAGCAGCGTAAACTGAAACAACCAGGTGGCGTTTTTTTCCCTTGTGATGCTGTCAAGGATGAAAACATTTAATAGTGTGTGCATCGGTTTTGCAGACCAGAAATAGCAGCAGTCTCTTAGGAGGGCCAATTTGTCGATAACGATTTTAAATCACATCTGTAAGTAACTTAACTTTCAGTTACTTCTTGACCTGTAATCTCACGTCTTGGCGTTTAGAGCCAAGGCAGCATAGCTGACTCGCAGTCGACAGCAGGCTCCTCGCCAGACTCTGGCAGGACACCCTGGCCGTGGACATGCCAGCCTGTCCCTGGGCCTTTGATGCCCACTTCCTCCTCACGAGGTGACCTCGTGGCATCACAGTGAGAGCTGAACATCTGCTGAACGACGGGTAACATGCCTGGTGTGAGCGAGTGCTGGATCACAGAAAGTATCAAACGAGAGAGCGTCCTCGCCATGGACGGCAGCCTGGTTGCAGGTTGTTCAGAACAGGCTCAATCAGTGTGGCACACCATACGTGTAGCCCTTCTCTGCGGGGGCCGTCCGGGCTGTGCTGATAGGGAGGGCTGCCCAGGGGGAGAAAGGATGTTGGGTGGGAGGTGTGCACGTTATACTTCTGTGTTTGCACGTGCATAAAACACTTCCGAAGGACGTACAAACTGTTAACATGGTTTCTTAGAGTTGAGATTTGGATGGGAAGGAGAATTTTATTTGTCACTTGATAATATTTTTGTGCCATTTGGAAGACCCATGTCTAACTCTGTACATGTATTACTGTAAAAAAAAAAAAAAGCAGTAGTTTCAAATTTTTTGCAGAATGGACACAGATGTCCTAAGGTGAAAGGGTGATTGTTTCTTTGCACTGCTGCTATTTTTATTTAAATGACATTGCATTTATTATATAAGTGCCAAATCTGTTTGTTCCTTAACATAAACAATCGCTACTTTTATCATAAGTTAAAGGTTTTGTTAATGTAGTCAAATTCTGACCTTTTTGTGGCCAATATCAGTCTTCTGGTGGGTTTTAAATTCTGGCAGGACATTTCTGAGTCAGCAGCGACCCTCCATTTAAAATCTGTAAAGTAATCTTACTGCTAGCCAGAGCGCGCCGGGCTGTATGGTGGTGTAAAAGCCAGCAGAAGCTTATCACCAGGCTGCTCCCTGGATCTCGTATGGCCAGCCCCTGCCAAGGAGGGGCATTTGACAGCCACAGAAAGGCCGTGTGGTGGGGCCCTTCAGTCCCCGTGACCCTGTGCGCCTCCCCTGTGGGCCACGGTTCTCATCAGGCCAAGGAGGGCGGCTCGGCAGAAGCGTGGGCACCACAGTCCCTGGGTGGGCTTGGAGGAAGCAGCCAGCACTCGCTCACACCAGGCATGTTACCCATCGTCACCCTCCTCGTGTGCAGGCCAGGCCGACTGGACCCCATAAGACGTGCCTGCCGGGGCCTGTCACTTTAGAGCAGCGTCCGCGCCGCCAGGCAGTTGTCCTTTGGGCTGCGAGACTCGGGTGTCGCGATGCAGTGTCACCCTCCAAAGCCCCTATTTTTGTGATGCCCAGTAGCATTGAGTTGAGTCATCTCAGTTTTTTTTATAATCAGGAAAAATATAAATACACATACATTATAATAAATTTGACAAGCATGAGGAAAATAAAAATAAACTGCCTGTAATCCCACCAGTTCAGACACCGTCAGCACTGAAATTTGTTCTGCTTCTTTCCAGGCCATTTTCTGTATGAAATTTGAAGTCCTTTTGTTTATGTTTTCAGTTCACAGATGTCACGCACATGCATTGTGACTGCCAACGTGGCTTTGTATCCGCCCTCACGCACATCATAACAGGAGCATCAGCTTCTCACTCCTGTGTCAGAGCCTGGATGAGTTCTGTGCTGAATACCCGCTGCCACTTCCTTTCCTGGGTCACAGACCTCACTGCTTTTCTCCACTGTGGACAGTACAACACTAAACATTTTATGTGTAAAATCTTCTGTATTTCAGATTGTTTTTAATGGTGTCCACTGACACATTGGTTAAATCAAGCATTTTTAAGACTCTTTGATACATTGTGCAAAATTGCTTTCCAAAAAGCTCATGTTCTACCATCAGTGTCGAGGAGTTTGCTTCTCATCCCATCCCCACCCTCAGCCCCCAACAGTGGAGAAGATGCGTCTCTCTATTATATAACCCGACAGTACGATCACTTGGTCTCCTCTCACCTTTTCATTCATTCATTTACTGCCTGTGCAAACCATGCAGAAAGGCTGAAGGTCTGGGAAGCGTGGCAGATAGGATGCTGGTCACCATGGTTCTGACGTGGCCTCGCCTGCCTTGTCTTCCACAGGCCGTGAACCCCGGCAGGTCCCTGTTCCTGCTTTATGCCCTCAAGAGCTCCCCCAGACTCGGGCTTCTGTACCTTTACCTGTTTGACTACACAGACACCTTCCTGCCCTTCATCCACACCATCTGCCCCCTGCAAGAAGACAGCTCTGGGGAGGGCATCATCCCCAAGTTTCTGGTAGGTCTACAGAGTGACTTGGGTGGCTGCTCCCTCAGAGCGTATGGAACTGGAGGTGCCCGGTGCCTGGCGTGGAACCGCAGACTGGAGTTGGGAGGGAGAGCCCTTTGAAGGGGGAGTGAAGAGGAGCTTCCCCACTCCTAGAAGACTGTTCTGCTTCCCGCGTTGCATAACAACAGGGGATACCTCTGAACTACCTAGGGGAGGAAGAGAACAGCAGGAAGAGAATAACAGCAACAGCATAGGTCCAGATTGCCCAAGGGTTAAGTTTATGGGCCTTCCAGTTTGCTAACCTGTCTCAACAGGATCCCAGAGGATAACTGTTTGTCCTGCTACAAGCAGAATTAGTGCCCATCCGCTAGCCTCCAAACACTAAGCCACACCAGCTGACCACAGGGCCCTTGGCTGGGGTAGTTACCACCCCAGGCCCTTGTTTCTTCGGTCGGAGCCCCAGATTCCCTCAGGATTGCTGTGGATTGACTAGCACAGTGTGCCTCTCATTATCCAGAGTCCAGTGGTGCTCCCCCTGCTGGCTGGAGCTGAGTCCGTTCCACGTTAACAAGCCCCACAGCTACTGCCTGCTCTGGGCTGCCTGTTTTCAGGAACACTGCCTCTGCTGCCCCATGAGCTCCCATCGGCCTTCTGGGGGCCATCAGTTAGTTGTCTGAGTTCTCTTGGCAATCACCTGCTAATGTTTGTAATTAACAGCTTTCTTTTACACAGAATTACTCTTTGAAGGTATGTGCGTCATGTGCCCCGTGACCTGTAACCATTGTACCCATCCACGGGGCTGAATTTAGGGAATCGTTGGAGTTACCCATGCAGTGACAACGAAATTTAAAAAGCGGTTCGTTTCATGTCAACTCCGTTATGTATAATCCATGCTTAGATTTTTATTCTGTACTTCTACAATTATGTAACAAGCATCTCATTTCAAACCCTTTGGTAACATCCAGTTGGAATTATTACAAGGTGAACTGATGGTTGGAAATTTAATTTTAGATTGCTCAGTGCGTGCACGAGTGCATGAATGGAAAACTCACTGGGGCAAGGACGGTATGTTTTATGAAAGTCAATCCTTCTGTTTCTGCTTGTATCGGTATGTTACCTTTGAAGGATCTTAAAGAGCCCACCTGGAAGCAGTGGCGAGAATTCCTGGTCAAGTACTCCTTCCTGCCCTACCAACTGATCGCCGAGTTTGCTTGGGACTGGCTGGAGGTCCACTACTGGACGTCGCGGTTTCTCATCATCAACACCATGCTGCTTTCTGTCCTGGAATTATTTTCCTTTTGGAGGATCTGGTCAAGAAGTGAACTGAAGTAAGTGTGTTTTTATCTTGGAGCTGGCTGAAGTAAGAGGAACTGGGAAAGAAATCCCAAAGGGTGGGAAAGTCCTCTTTGACATAACTCAAACATGAAGACTCCTTTCAAAACTCCTGGTTGGGAGGCATTACTCAAGCAGTGAAGGAAAATTATCTTGTGTTTAGGTGTGTGTTGGTGGGGGGAGGAGGCTAGTTCTTGGTGTTCCTTATCTGCTATTGCCACATCATAATGCACCATTTGCTCCTGGAACACTTTAATAACCGAGGAATAAGCAAGCAAGAAGTAGTTTAGGGAACGTGGCATGATGGCAGAGCACAGTGGCCTGGCAGGAGTTCTGCTGGCATGAGATCTGGGAGTTCTAATCTCACTTGGCCACCAGCGGGCACGGCGGTGACTTCTTTGGATTAGTGCGTAAGTGCAAGTGTGGATTAGACAGTCACGGAGTCAGCTCTTGGCTGCAACTGAAATCGCCCTTCCTACCAAGGGAAGGCCCAGCCGTGCCCCCAGAGAGCCAGATGCTGTCAGCAGCACTCCCCTGCACATGCCCTTCCCCTGCACGCACTTCACTGTCGTTCAGCCTCAGGCAGCTCTGTGTGGGGTCCGCGGTCACTCCAGGCAGAGATTTCAGCAGCTCGGGAACCCCGGTGGGGAGAGAGGGCCTCTTTCCGCGAATCCCAGAAGGGGCTTGGGCTCACCGCCCTTTGGTCTGACTGGCCCAGCCTGGGTCCCGTCACACCGCCCGAACCCACCCCCACACGGGTGTCATCCAGGCTGGAGTCACGCACCCACCCCACCAGCCAGGGCATGGCTTCAGCCCCGCCCAGACACGCGAACACAACAGGAGGGAGGCCCCACGAAAAACTCAGATGCTCCCGAAGAAGGGCAGGCTGCTGGGCAGGCAGAGCAGCACCCCACCAGCATCCTTTCCCCAAAACGGCCCTTGACTCGAAGGGGTCTCGGCCTTGGCCCTCAGGAGCCGCTTCCAAAATAGTTCCAAGAAGCTGACAGTCCCCGTCCTCCACTGCAGCTGAGAGAGCTCATTTGTTCACGCATATAGTTGCTCTCCTGCCTGCCCCAGTCTCTCCACCAAGCACTGCAGAGCTTCAGTAAAGGAGACAGTCCGTGCTCTGAAGGCCCACACCTAGCAGAGAAAACACGGGCTGACTTAAAACACAAGCTGGGGCTCCTGGTGGCGCAAGGGGTTGACCCACACGGCGCAGCAGACCTCTCTGCCTCTCCGCTGCTCCCCTCAGCAGTGTGTTTCACTCCATCTGCCTGTTCTGGCGAATCCTCTCACCCCCACCTCTGGCCTGCACCCCAACTCTTGTGTACATAAATAATTTTTTTTTTAAAATCCAAGTTAAAAAACACAGCAGTGAAGCAGGTGGGGCTAGGCTGCCTCGCCCAGCGCAGGGACTGGACTCCATCCTGAGGAAGCCAGACGGTGGCCGGACGGGCGCAGGGGCAGGAGGCGAGGTCTTTGCGGCCCAGAGCCAGACTCTGCAGGGGAAGAGGCCCGGTCTGAGCACTTGGGTGTCCTCCTCTGGAGCGGTTGTCAAGGGTCCACGCTCAAGTGTCTCTTCTCTTTCCAGGACCGTGCCTCAGCGAATGTGGACCCATTTTTGGAAAGTGTCAACACAGGGGCTTTTTGTGGCCATGTTCTGGCCCCTCATTCCTCAGTTTGTTTGCAACTGTTTATTTTACTGGGCCCTGTACTTCAACCCAATTATTAACATTGACCTCGTGGTCAAGGAAGTTCGACGGCTGGAAACCCAAGTGTTGTGACTAGCACTGCCCAGGTTCTGAGCGACTCTGCCTGGCTTCTGAGCTTTGAGGCTTACGTGGTGGCATGGAGGGAGCGGACTTCCTGCTTCCTTCCCCGAGTGAACAAGGTGCTGCTTTGTCTGTCTACAGACACGTCCTCTCTCCCTCAGCCTGAGGCATCGTGGCGGCATGGACTGGCACCCAGATCACCTGGACGCCCACAGCCACCTTCCTCCCAGGGGCTCGGGAGGCCAGCTAGGGCAGCTGGCAAGGGCCCAGGGCCCTAGACAAGCAGCGTGGGCGACCTCAGAAGGCTGGCTCGTGGCGCCCCACTGTGGTGCCGCAGTGACTGGTGGGGGCTCCCGGGGCCAGCTGGAGCCTGAGACCCAGGTCTCCAAGACCAGGCTTGTAGGACCAGGCCTGCCCCTCAGGTTTGGGGAAGTGGGGGGAGAGAGTTTGTCATAGGCCTAGAAAGTTGCACATAAAAAAGACAGAAAACCCACAGTTCAACCCACGATTCTTATGAAGAGTTGCTTTAAGGGTTCCGACTCAAACCTCTTAGGGACGCAGCTGAGACTGGAACGATGGCCAGTCACATTGTCACTGTTCTCTGTTTGTCCTCACTGAATGTTGGAGCCCTTCCTGAGTTGGGGGAGTGGATGGATGTCAGCTGTTGATGGAGAGTGATTCACATCACACTGAGCTGCCTCCCTGTTACTTAAAATTGTTTTGTTTTTAGAATTTAACCTGTAAAATAAACTCCAGGATAGTCCTATTGTTCAAGGAAACATGCTGTACATTGACCTCACACTGTGTAACCTTCATCTTCCTGTTCTGACATGAGATGCGAGTGTGGCTGTGACACTGACTTTGAGTGAGATGGACACAGGCTTTTCCGTCCTTCCACGCAAAATGTGGTCCATCCATCGGCAAATACGTTCAAAAGTGTCTTTGTGATGCCACGAGCCATTCAGTAAGCCTTTGTACCTCGGAAGATCCAACTTTGCATCTGAAAGTTTGAAGAAACTACTTGAAATAAAAATAAAGATTTTTACACAGTTAAAGCTTCTCTGTAAGGGAAAACAAACTGTTCAGTAAACACGAGAAAGAAAAATAAGCTTTGCCAACAGCCAACTAATCACAGTTAGTGATCAGGCACAGGCCTCCAGCTTGCTGTGAATACTGATGATGCTGAGCTAAGAGACAACCTAAGGTGTCCGACATCAAAGGGAGAATTCTTCATCTGTGCCCATCAGCTCCCAGGGCTGTCTGGCTTTACCTATCTTAACCTGTGAATTGCAGAGCCTAACACCAGTATTCTCGGAAGAGGTAAGGGCTGGGTGGCATGGTGGAGCCACCCAGCACGACTGCAAGTTGCCAGTCCAAGACTCCCAGTCCAGTGATCCCCACCCCACCCCACCTACGGCCCACCATGGGCCCACAGCCAGCCTCCCTCACAGATGAGTAAGCCCCGTGTATGCTCTGGGAGGAGGAGTCTGGAGACCGGGGCCTGAGTGCACATCCTGAGCTCCCCTATCGCCAGCCGGGGGGAAGGGTGCACAGGGAGGACCTACGAGCCTCCCTGCCCACGGGTCCCTCAGTCAGCAGCCGTTGGTGCCTCTAATGGGAGCACCTATTTAGAATGTCCATACCTTTTCGTACAAGAAAGCCATGTCCACACACTGGGTGAAGGAGTAATAAAGTGGGGGAAGGGGGGGTGACAAAAGGTGATTAACAAAGGTCCCTGTCACCAGTTTGTGAAATGACTTCTATTCAGCTATTCAAAAAGAAGCTTCTGAGATTCCCTCATGCTCCGGGGGGAAGCCAGTGACAATGGCACAGAGTCTTAGCTACATTTTGTAAAATGATACAAAGACTGGTAGGAGGGCAGCAGGGCAAGATGCCGTGGCCTGAGTGACGTCCCCCTCACGTTCCAGCGTTCTAAGCAGTGAGCGTTTACTGTTCGTGTACTCAGGACACTCGTGACTGTCACGTGCAGAGGGGGTGGGAAAACACTTAAGCTAACAGTTTCTGGACTTGACCCTCACGAGGGCGGGTGTTGTTTAGCTGCTTGTTTATTGCCTCAACCCAGAACCTCAGACAGGGCCAGGCGCATATTAAGTAGATATTCGCTCATCCGGACAACCCACCATCAGGAACAGGTTAGAAGACAAAGCTCAGCCCTTCTTCATAAAGGTCAAACCTCCAAAATGGTGCCAGGGCTAGAAAAGGGGGGCCCAGTCAGTTGGGGCTGTTGCTCTGTGTCGAGGGCCAGGTAAGGTCTGGCAGGTCTGAGAGCCTGAGAAGAGTCTTTTCACTAGTTCCAGCCAAGATGGAAAAAAGGGAGGGAGGGCAGCTCAATTAGTCTGGGAGTGGGGAGTGCTGGGAGCAAGGCGTGCATAATGAAGAGAAGCCCTCCCCACCCAGAAAGGAAAACCCTGGGAAAACCCCACCACTTCACTGCCCACTGCCCGGTGACCGGTGGTGCGCGCTGTCCCCTCACCTGAGACCCCACCACCTCTTGCCGTGCCCTGCCCTGCCCCTTCCTCACACACCTAGTTGCCTCGTGAAATTCTTTTCCGCAAGAACCTCCGGTGTCTCGGTCCCCAACGACGGTGCCAGCCTCCACCGTCGTAAACACAGACAAGGTTTTATCATCAAATCCGAAACTAAACTAGCTCCGGCCAGGTTCCGGGACAGTAGAGAAAGCAAACACCAGGGTTGCAGCTTGCGTGCCGGACGCCAGATCTGCAAAGGACTGAGCGCCGCTTGCCCTTGCCGTCGGTTAGAGAAAGGGAGTTTTATTTCTTTGTGCAAAAGGACTTCTCGGTCAAGCTCAGTCACACTTGGGCGAGTTGGCCCCACATAAGAAGCGGGGGAAGAAGAGGTGCTTTATGTTGTACTCGTTTTCGGCTAAGCAGTAGGCGATCTCCTGGTCGCACCTGCACAGGAGCTCTTGGCATCTGTTCTCCGCGGGGCCTGGAAGAAATGGGGAAACAGGTTAGAGCAGGGCCCTGCAGGGACCTGTGGATAAACACGAGGGGCTCCCGTGGGGCTGGAGGCCGGAAAGGTGACCTGACGGCTCATCCAGGGACCTCAGCCAACAGCAGCCCCAGGAGGGGGCTGACCTGGAGGAGTTGCCGCAGCCCACCTCCAGAAAGGGAGGGAGATGGGAGTCTCCAGGGAGTTGTTTTCAAACGGAAGAGTCCAAATTCCGCGTGGCCTTTTGAATTCTTTTCTGCATCAGTATTACACTATTTCATTTGAAGGTGTGTGTAGATAAGACAGTAGTCCCCTGGGCCTCCCTGGTGGCGCAGCGGGTTAAGCAACACACTGTGAAGCAAATCGCAGCCACTGCAGCACGAGTTCGATCCCTGCTGCCGGCCAGGGAGGGGACCCACATGGCGCGGCAGACCTCTCCTGCCTCGCCCGCTGCTCCCCTCAGCAGTGTGTTTCAGTCAGTCTGCCTGTTCTGCTCCCCGCTCTGTCTCTGGTGGATCCTCTTACCTCCTGTGACTCTGGCCTGTACCCCAGCGCTTGTGTGCATAAATAAATAAATCTTTAAAAAAAAAAAAAAAAGATAGTCCCCTGGCACGATCCAGGCCTTGGGGTGATGGCTACAATGCTACTTCCTGTCTTGGGGCCTCCCCTGGACCTTCTGAGCCCTAAGGGGGGGGGCACTATCCCCCCCAGGGTCCTGGGGGAGGAAGCCTTGTCAGGTGCCTCAGGGCTGAGTGCACTCCGTGCGGCTCCCCTGTCTCTCTGCCTTCTTCCCCCAAGTCTCTTTCAGATGCTCATGCAAGAAACACAGCTCTTTTTAGGTGAAAATCAGGTGTTCCACCTCTCCCCTCCAACCTGGGCCACCTCTGTAAAGAGACATAAAGTTTGCCGCCCTGAGGTAAGTGTCCTTCTGGCTTGGGAATTCATTCATGACTTGGGCTGCAGCGTGCGTGGCCTTCCCATTTGACAGTCTAGGGGGCAGAACGCCGTACAGCTGTGGGTGTCACCTAACCAAGCCACCCACTGACTCTAAGTGAGGGCTCAGACTTGTTCACTTAAGTGAAAAAATAACATCCTGGACGAGCCCTTCCAGGCCCTTCCAGAGGCGAGTGAGGCGTGGCTGGGCAGTGAGCGCAGCGGCCAGGGGCTGTCAGACACACGCCCTCCTCCTCCCCAGCTCAGCGTCCTCGTGGCAACATGGGGTAACAGTCTACTTGTGGGCTCTTGGGGGAATGAAGAGACCAAGTCGGTAACATGCAGGGCATATAGTAGGTGCTCGGTAAACTGGAGCTGACCCCCAGCTAATCTTAAGAGAGTCCCCTTTTCAAGTGCATGAGTTTCTTGGGGATCCTGGCAAGATGAAGCAAAAGAGCCAGACAATTCACCAGCTTCTGGAAACCCAGAGAGTCCAGCAGCACCCAGAAGGGACACGGTGATGGGTGTGGGTGTTGACCGGGAGGCAGGAGACTCCAGGACCTCTGGTCTTCCCAGGCCCTGACAAAAGGTGTTTACCTGCAAGAGTGTATACAGGGTTTCCCTAACTCAGATCCAGGGCGGGCCACGATGGTTGCTTTTAATGCCTCTCGTTTTCAAGTAATGAGTCAAATATTAAACTTAAAACACCAAAAATTAATTATAATTGAATTATGTTAAATAAAGCGAGCCCTTCATTTATTAAATTACATTCAGTAAGTCCTATTGCTGCCATAAATGGAAAGCCAAAATCTCATACCATTAGAAACTGATTTTAAAAAACAGTGACAACAGTGAAATGAGCTGCTACTTGGTGAGATGCTGTTGTCTACCTGCTAGCCCGCTGCCTGCTTGGGAAATCTGACAGAGACTATAAGGGAAAATCACCTCACTTAAATTAATATGGGACGCTTCCCACATTCTGGGACACATCAGAGGGAGGGCAAACCACAAAACATTCCCCAACTCCAGAAGTCTGTTCAGCGCCCTGCAAACCAGCCTGTTGTAATTCACTAAATGGATAGCGACTCCGGACAAGGAAGCTTGCATCCACCGCAGTTACACGAAGCCCAGCTAGGGCCAGGGACCCTGGGGTCCCCAGCTCACAGCGCCCTCTAGGGGTGGCGCCATGGGCACCCCCACCCGCCCATTACAGAGGAAAAATCCGGAAGGGGTAAGGGGACTAGGACCTCTACCTGCTCCTCCCGACAGACCTCATGGCTCTTCTGCAGAAAGGAAATGGGGGGGTCAGCTCAGGAGATGCACCTCTTACCGTTCATTCACTTTTTAAATTTTTGCTCTGGTAACGCTGGTTTACCATAGTGCATATGGCTCAGAAATGTAAGATCCCACCCCTTCAGATGTCCGTACGGCAACAAGCCCATCCCCAAACACCCAGTGCGCCCCACAGCCAGGCGTGCCCCTCCCCTGCCAGTCGTGTCTAAGAGGACTAGGAACCAGCTTGCACTTAAGGGAAAATAAGGGAAATAAGCACACCGCTGCTTATATGTTTTTTAAGTTACGTGCTTGTAAAAGATCAAAAGACAGATGTGTGAGCAAGTGATGAAAGGATGTGTCTGGAAAATGCAGGAAGCCAGGCTTGAAGCTGTCCAAGACTCGTGAACCTCAGTGCTTCGTGCTGACACAGTTCCTCCAACTCAGTGGTCACAGAAGGGACACGCTCTCTGAACAGCTCTCTGACCAGCAAGGCCAGGAGCCCAGGCCTCAGACTGAGGCGGGCTGCACAGACACCCACATAAATGAAAGTCAGTGCATCTGGGTGGGAGGACCGAGCTTGCACGCGGCTGAGGGAAGCAGCAGTGGGTCGCTGTGTGGTCTGCTGGGGGGAGGGGGGTCTCTGCTCACCAGGCCCACCAGCCCCTGCTCTCCTCATTATCACCCACCTGTTAAGGGGCCCTGCAAGCCAAATGGAAGGTCAGAGCAGCTCAGTGATTCCGGAGATTTGATTAGCTCAACAGATCTAAAAGCAATGCTTTGCTAGCGGTGGCTGGGGGTGGGGAGTTGTACCATGTGCTGCCAGTGCTGAGGTAGAAAGGAAGATTGCATAATAGGACACTGCGTGTTCTCACTTAGACGTCAACCACGAGGCATTCCTCCTGGAAAAGGCGGTCTTAGTCAACAGGACCTGAAGAGCAGCTGTCTCACGCTTTAAATCACACGACCTTAGACTAGTATCTAGCCACTCCGTGGGAGGGCCACGGAGGTGATGGGGGGATCTGAGGGCTCTCCTCCCCCTAATCTATGCTGGTTTCCCCAAACCCCTCCCCAGCCTCTACAAACAGATTTTCTTTGATGTCTGTGCCATGGACAATAAATGTTCCTTTAGGACAAGCCCACTAGCTCCCCCTTGTGGTAGCCCCCAGCCCTTCCTACATATAAATTCAAGGACATCATGTGATCCAACAATTTAAGGACTGGACACTACAGAAGGCCAAGATTTGTAAACAGCCTGGGGCACAGGCAGAAGGCAGAGGCCAGGGCTGCTGCCCAACACCCACGGTGCACAGGGCACCCCACAGTATGGCTTCCTCTGGCACCCATGCCAGCGTGTCAAGATGGACAAACTGCCATAGTCACTATGCAACTTTAAAAGAATGAGGTTGGGCCTCCCTGGTGGCGCAGTGGGTTAAGCAACACACTATGAAGCAAACCGCAGCCACTGCAGCACGAGTTCGATCCCTGCTGCCGGCCAGAGAGGG
>JAGFMF010011768.1:5910474-5966145 GCA_019455555.1 Galemys pyrenaicus
CCTGCTCTCTGTGGTGAATCCTCTCACCCCCCCACCTCTGGCCTGTACCCCAGTGCTTGTATGCATAAATAAATAAATCTTTAAAAAAAAAAAAAGAAATAGGTCACCCAAGATGTCCCAGGCACGATGTCAGAAAAATGATAAGATGTCTGTAGTGTGAGCTGACTGTTACTATTGCACACCCATAGACCTATGTTATAGACACAGATCTGTAAGTATTTACACAAGCACGCACACCTCGAGGAGGAGCTGCGAAACGTAACAGGTTTGTTAACTCTGGGATGGAGCATAATTTACCCTTAAAATATTCCCATAATGGGGCCTCCCTGGTGGCACAGTGGGTTAAGCAACGCACTATGAAGCAAATCGCAGCCACTGCAGCGCAAGTTCGATCCCTGCTGCCGGCCAGGGAGGGGACCCCACATGGTGCGGCAGACCTCTCCTGCCTCGCCCGCTGCTCCCCTCGGTAGTGTGTTTCAGTTGATCTGCCTGTTCTGCTCCCTGCTCTGTCTGTGGTGAATCCTCTCACCACCCCTCCACACCTCTGGCCTGTACGCCAGTGCTTGTATGCATAAATAAATAAATCTTAAAAAAAAATATTCCCATAATGTTTGAATTTTTCACAGCAAGCATGTGTTAAGTGTGAGTCCAGAAAAGCATCATGAATGGAGATGGTGATAGACAGATGGGAAGATTACAAATTTGTGTCTTACAGTCGGTAGTAGAACTAACTAGGGCAAGAGTGAGACTTCCTGCCATAAACACCCCGTGTGCTACTGCACAAGAGAGACAGGCCCCTTGGGAGCAGAGCGACCTGCTGGGTTGGGGGCGCCTGAGGAAGGAGCTGCGGGGTGACACACCAGCTGGCTGGAGGTGAGCTGCTCAAGGATACGGTGACTGAGACGAACACCCCTGCCACTGTTTCTCCCCTCCCCCACCCACCAGCACGCGTTGCACCTCCACTTCCACCCTGTGCAGAGGCCAGCCTCACCCACCACCGGCGCACGTCACCGCTCACGGAGACCACCTCTGCAGCCTGCTAGCTGGTGCTGGTTCCCTCTGCTCGCTCCAGGTTTTGTTCCGCGCAGCAGCCAGAGCAGTTGGGTTACAATG
Source organism: Galemys pyrenaicus (assembly GCA_019455555.1). Lineage (NCBI taxonomy): Eukaryota > Metazoa > Chordata > Mammalia > Eulipotyphla > Talpidae > Galemys > Galemys pyrenaicus. The sequence continues at coordinate 5,911,588 of JAGFMF010011768.1, forward strand.
CACATCAGATCCTGTCTCTCCTCTGCTCATAGCCTCGCTGGCCCCCGCCCCAACATCACTGCCCACTGCGCTCAGCCCAGGTGACTGCCCAGCCTCTCTGTCATCCACTCCACCTACCTCATGCCCACCTCAGGGCCTTTGCACTGGCTGTTCCCACCACCTGCTCGTGGTTTCTTTCACTACCCAGGTCTCTGCCTCAAAAGCATCTCATCAATGAGATGCCTGACCCTTGACCAGTCCATATATAAGAATATCCTTCACTCCGCATCCCTGCTTCTAGTGAGGCAAAACTGCCAGACTATAAAACTGACCATTTTAGCCATTTTGAAGGGCACACGCGCTGCTTAATGATGGAGTTGAGCGCGGTGAGGCTATCTCCTCTCCGCCAGCGTCTGAGAGTGTGACCGTGCCTGGGGGCCCAGCGTCCCTCACACCTGGGCTGCTGGGACAGCCATCCTGTACGTGCCCATTGTTGACCAAAAAACTGTTACGTCACTCACAATTGTACATCACGATGTGCGTGCCCATCGCCTCTATGTACTTCCTAAACATTGTCACCACCCCAAAAGAAATCCCAAACCCATCAACAGTCTCCCTACGCCCCCTTCTCCCGCGTCCATGCCTCTGCTGCCAGAATCTGCTTTCTGTCTCACCAGCTTGCCTGTGCTGGGGGTTTCGTGTAAACGACTCACGTGTGCTGTGCTCGGTGCTCTGGTGTCTGCTGCTTGCACCTGGCTTCTTTCAGCCAGACACCTGCTGTGAGCTCAGGGCCCTCATGCTGTAGGCCGTGCTGCACCTGCCGCCCCCCCGACACACACTCACAGGCACGCGGGACAGACGCCATTCCCCTCTCTCCTCCTCTAGACCAGAGCCACCTGCTCTGTCCCAGCAAACACCTGGCAGGGAGTCAGGTACAGAGTAGAGTCTCAACACTACTCTTTGGGAGAGTAGAGAAACGTCATCCGTTTCCCCCAGTTCTTCCATAAACGCGGCATCTCAGTGTTATCACTCCCATTTTCCTGATGAGGAAAGCGAGGCACAGAAGGACTCAGAAACTTGTTCAAGGTCCCGAGCTCGAAGGGGTTGTTCTCCTGACCCTCCCTGTGCTCCCGCCCTTCACCCTGAGTGAGGCGGAAGTTTCACAGCCAAGACTTGATCTCACTATCCCATGGCCTCAGAAATCCAACAGCATCATGCTGGTGCAGAATAATAAAGACTTTAGAAGGAAAACAGCTCCCAGGGCCTGCCAGTAAATATTATGACAGGCTTAAAATTGTTTAATATATTTAAGTCAGACCCATAAGTGGAAAATGGGTCACACCTGTAATTAAGTAAACAACTATGTTCAAAATATCTCCAAACAGAATAAGAGAATATTTTTAACCCCCCCCCAAGATGCATAATAGATATTTTGGTTCTTTTTGTTTGGTTCGGGGAGGGCCCGTCTATAAATGGGCAGACTCCACCGACAGACACACCAACAAATATTTTCCAAACATCATTTCTCGGGTTCAGAATAAGCACAGCATGTAGGTTAAAGGGAGAAGGGAAAGACCTTGAACAGATTTCCCATTCAAGGCCCATTCACTTCCTCCCCACCCTCGCTGGACCGGGGCACTCTGGGGACAGGGACCGCCAGACCCGGACAGTTTGGGGGCGGGGATGTGCCTGGAAGGGGCACGTCACCACCCCACCGTGCTGGCAAGTCACTTCCTCCTCTGGGCTTCAGCTTGCCCGACTCTTAATAAGAGGGTCGAGGAGGCTCTATCACGACACTTTCAGTCCTAAACGGTGATGTCTCCTTATTACTTGAACTTGCGCATTTGCCAACTCCTAGTTAATACTCCGGAGAGGGGGCTGGGAGCGGTGGGGGTCAGAAAGAGGTGGGGGTCAGAAAGAGGCTCAGATCAGGAGGAGGAAGAAAGGTGAGAGTGAAAGGAGTGACAACCCCGTCCAGTCTGTCTGTCAAGTGAGAACTCCCTTTCCATCTCTGTATCGACCTTCTTCCAGGGGAGGAAGCTGAGGCTCTAAGAAGTCGCTGTCAAGGGCAAGTGGTTTCAACAAAGGCATCAAGAGCTTTGCACTGTGACCTCGACAGGTGGTGCCGGGGCATCTGGACAGCCACAGTCCCCAGCAGCCCTCCACAAGAAGCCCTCCTCGCGCGTCCCTTTCTGAGCTGTATGTTCAGAGGCACAGCCGTGGAAAACAGTGTGGGACTTTTTGAGAGTTCCTTTTTCTTTCCTTTTTAAAAACACAAAGGGGGGGTCCTACTCTCACCCCGTGGTTTGTTTCCTCACTCCCCATCTGGCCTGTGCACATCGTCCTGCCCCACCCTCTCTCCAGCCGCAGGGGCTTCCACAGTGAGGACGCGCACGGACTCCCGACCCAGGCCCTGCCGGTTGGGCGTGCACACCTGGCGTCCTTTCTATTGTTCTAGGTGTTTGTCCGGGCAGCAAATAAATAAGTTCCTCTGTTTATTTCTCCAAGTGCTCAGCGTAAAGACCACTAGTGCAGACCAGCCTGAGAGAGGGCGATGGAGAGTTGGAAGAAGCAGGGAGAGGATTTTGGCTGGGGACCCAGGGTGCCCAAGGGGCACGGCTGGCCAGGGGCTGGGGACTCACCGCAGAGGATGGTGCCGTTGACGCACTGCCAGGAGTAGGGCTCCATCTTGGGGCTGCAGCCGGTCTCCTCGGCTCGCGCGTAGCAGCAGTCATGGCGGTGGCAGCACCTGTGGGCGGACCCAGCAGGCCGGCAAGTGGGTGATGGGGAGATGCTCTCCCAGCCAACCTCCCAGGCCAGACGGTGGGTGAGGGAGAACCCACCAGGGAACCGCATCCCAGCACCCGGCCTTGATCCCTGAGAATCCCCTCCTGTGACATCATTCTTTGACCCCAGGGCAACCTGACTGCCCCCATCCCTGGTCACGCAGGAGCCTGGCCCTTTCCACTTCAGGCTCTGCTCCAGCAGCACCAACCTTCCCTCCGCTCCTGGACACGCCCTACCCACTGCCTGATTTTGCCCCAGCCCCGCCCTCTGCCGAGGACAACTTCATGCCCATTCTTCCTCCTTCAGGTCTCAACCCAAGCAGCAGCCCCCATGCCCAGGATGTCATCCGGGTTCCGACCTCCCTAAATGTGACAGTATCCTGTCATGCCTCCCCGCGACCCCAGAACCCTTCCCTCGGGCAGGTTTACAAGGAGGCCCTCTTTAGGGAGAAGGCAGGTTAGCATCTGTGGTCCTCACTGGCCAGAGCCCTAGTGAGGCAGGCTGTCCTGTTTCTCGGCTGTTCTCCAGTGTTCCCTGCATCCAGGACCTCAATAAACACAGCTAAGCAATTCTGAGAAACACCCACAAACGGCCCTGGACCTGCCCATCATTCATTCGTTTACTCACTTACTCACTCACTAACATTGCTTCCATCTAGCCAGCTGCCTGATGAACCCTGAACCCTGGTCAGGTCAGCCAGCTCCTGCTTGCAGTCTGGTGTGGGAGGCAGAGAAGCCGTTGCCCTGCCTGGTCGGTAGGCAGTGCTGGGATGTCGGCTAAGGAGAGAGGGTTCTGGGAGCCAGAAGATGCGCCAAGCCCAGGCCAGCTGCAGGAAAGCCTCCCTACAAGGGGCGTTGCCTGAGCTGCCTCTGCAGGGCAGCCAGGGGACCAGAGTGCTGGGGCAGGGGCACAGGGCTGAATGACGCTCTCTAGGTGACCATCACAGCCTCTGAGTGGGAGGGGAGACAGGCCTCATCTGTACCAAGGAGCTCACCATCACGCCCGCCACCAAGGATGCCAGAGGGGAGGGAGAGGGAGCCACAGAGTCCTCAGCCCTCGGCCTTGCACAGAACAGGCACAGCTCACTCAGCAGCACAGTGGGGCTGCCTTGGTTCAGATCCCAGCCCCCACCCTCAAGTCCCTTGTGACTCGAGACAAGTTACTTCATCTTCCTGAGCCTCCGCTTCCTTGCCCACGAAGTGGGCTTGTTGTGAAGGCCCACCAGGGTTCTCAGAGCAGCTCCTTGTGCTAACTAAGTCTAATCAACTTAATGTCACTTTTTTTTTTCAGCCAAAGTAATCATCCCATGCCCAGGTCAGAGGGCAGCTGGCACCAAGGTTTGGCCTCACTGGCCCTGTGCCTGCAAGGTAGTTCCACGGGCTAGGGTCTGCTTGGCCCACACTTTGGGTGTCTCCTCATAAGCCTGACCCAGGGGGTGGAGGATCCTCCAGCTGGGACCCAAGCACACACTCACCAGTCAACGGTGTCCCGGGGCTGGCCAGAACCACCTAGGCCACAGTAGCAACCATAGGTCACGTAGGCTAAGGGGCTGTGGGTGCCAGCACATTCCATGGTGCCTGCCAGTTCCAGGAGCCCGCGTCGGTGCACATGTGACCGCCTAGAGGCTAGGGGGAGACACAGTCAGAGGCTGCAGATCAGGGCTGCCCTGGCCCTGGGAAAGGTCACGAGCCTGAAAAGGACCTGGATGAGAATATGGGTTGGATCCTGCTTCTCCGATGTCCCAGCTGTGTAACCTTAGACTACTTACTTAACCTCTCTGTGCATTGGTTTTTGTCCATACAAATGGGAGTAGAACCTGACTTCAGAGAATGAGCTAATGCATGCAAAGCCCCTGGCACCTAACAAGTTCTAACTATTATTATCAATACCCTCAAGGCAGCCGTGAAAGGGAAAAGAAGTTATAGCACCACGGCATCTGAGAGATCACACCGCAGGGCTTTGCATAGGCTGGTCCTTAGTCCTGGACACTGATCTCGATCTCTGCCCTTGTCAACTCCAGAGGGTGTCAGACTGCAAATCGTGTATCCAGTATCTGTCCAGCTGCCGGTCTTGGCCACTGGGCCTCAGGTGCAAGTTTCCTGCCACCACGGAGGGCGTCTAGGGTGTGTAGGGGGAACTTCTGTGTCCCTGGGCGTCCTGCGCCCCCACCTCTCCCTTCTAGACTCAGGCTGAGGGCCCTTTGCCCCTCCTCTTATTTCACTGCCCGGGTACAGCTTCCTCCCAGACTGGAGGGCCCCGAGTCTCAGCCCAACCACTGCTCTGGATTTCCGAGCAGCGTGGCACATGGCAGGTATGATGAGAAGCCCTGCCGCTCACAGGAGAGAAGGAATGGCCCAGCTGGGAACGGTGACTCCCTCCGCCTCACAGCCAGCGCCACCCTGACCTGACTGGGAATCCCACCAGGCTTCTGACTCCCAGGCCAGTGCTCCTTCCTCGCTGCCCAGCTGCAGCAGGGGAAGGAGGCCGGCGAAGGGCGCTGGGGGCACCGAGGGGCAAGGGGCCACCAGACCCATGGTGACTCGGGCGTCAGCGAGTCCCAGAGCAGCCCGTCCTTCTGGTGGGGGAGCCGAGGCTGCTCTGGCCCTTGCCACAGCGGGTCGAGCGGCAGCAGTCAGAGATGCAGCCGCGCAACCCTGCACCGGGCACTGCCTCCGGGGCGCGGGCCTCCCGTGCTGTTGCTGGCGTGGCTCCTGTCTGGTAGCATGTTGGCCCGTCTACAGGTGGGGAGAGCAAGGCAGAGCGAGGCCGCAGGGCAGGTAAGGGCGCACCCCGTGTGCTGCGAGCACATTCCATCGGGTTATCTCGCCTCTGTCATCTCTTTTTATCAAGACCATGTTTTCAGCATGCTGAATTTTTTGCAGAGTCCAAACTAAAACTAAACGCAGTTCCAGGGCCTCCCTGGTGGCACAGTGGGTTGAGCGCCGCACTGTGAAGCATCCGCAGCACAGCAGCACGAGTTCAATCACGGGCCGGGGGGGGGTGGGGAGACCCACAGGGCGCAGCAGACCTCTCCTGCCTCGCCGGCTGCTGCCCTCAGCAGTGTATTTCTGTAGATCTGCCTGTTCTGTTCCCCACTCTGTCTCTGGTGAGTCCTCTCACCTCCTGTGACTCTGGCCTGTACCCCAGCTCTTGTATGCATAAAAATCAATCTTTAAAAAAAATAAACCCAGTCCTATTCCTTTCTCAGTGGAAAAAGGAACATATCTGTGTGAGGGGCAGAGAGGAGTTTAACAGAAACAAAATGTGAAAAGACCTTAGTGTCCATCACTTCAGCTCACTCTCAGGCCCAGCTCTCCCTTCTGCAGACTTATGCATGCAGCTCCCAGCTGCCCCACCTCTGCGGAAGCCGCTGGAGCACCTCAGCCTCCCTCTCCAGATACAGCTCAGGGGTCTCTCCTCCCCAGCATTTACTCTTACGGCTCCTGCAGACCCTGCTGGCCACTTCCTCCTCCTCCACTTTAACTCCCCTCACAAACACCTGAGGCTGCAGATGTCCTCACCTCCTCCTCACCTGGCTCACCTGTCACCTCCCTCTAGAATCTGCCCTGCCCACTCAGGTAGCCACAGGGGTCTTTGTCGCAGCTGGCTATCTGTGGGAGTGACCCTCGGCCTGGGAGCTCTCTGGGGGCAGCCTGATCCCCCGGCAGCCCGCCTCTCCTGCACACGTAGCCTTCAGCAAAGGCCTCCTAACCTCGGTCTGCACGTGGCTGGCTGCGAACACACCTGAGAGTCCCTGTCTGAACCCAGACCTGAGGTTGTCCCTGAGGCCCCCCACCCCCAACCAGACCATGCTCTGGCACCTCGGGTCCTGGGCACAGTCCTACGGGGCTCCCAGGCACAGGGCGGACACCTGGCACTGGGTCTGCAAACAAGAAAAACACTCCCTCTGTGCCAACGTAGGCGGGGCAGGTCACTCTGGGGTCTGTTTGCTCTGTCTGCCGTGGCAGCCTCTGCTAGGAGTGCCAGGGCTGTCTAATCTCCCCACGGGCTGAGTGTGTGTGTGTGTGTGTGTGTGTGTGTACGCGCGCGCGCCCTGCAGGGTATCTTTGCCGGCAACTGGGTATGAGCCTGCCCGTGAGCCCTTTACCAAGTCCCCAGGAGGCAAGGGCCGTGTGCCTGTGTGTGACTCCGCGGTGTCCGCGTCCCCTGTGCGCATGTGTGCGCACCCCAGAAACGGACAGTCACTGAGGGGACCAGTCCGAGGGTGGGTCCAGGTGATGTCCCGTTCCAGGTGGGGCTGCGGCATCTTCCCGGCTCCTCCAGGGCCTGCTGGCCCCTTGGCAGCACCACCTCAGGCCCCAGGGGCAGCGGGACAGGTCCGGGGCCCCAGGACGGCTGGGTGTGGTCTGGGTGACGAAGAGGGTTACAGTGAGTGGAGGGGCTTTGGGGGAGGCTCCTGGACCCCTGGGGAGGGCGGACTATGCCGGGTTCCTGAGAGGGTGAACTGAGTGGAAGCTCTTAAGGGAGAGAGAGGAAGGGGCTTGGGAAGCTGAGGAAGCGGGAGGGAGGAAGGGACTGACCGAGGGAGGGAGTGACAGAAGGGCAGGGGCTTAAGGTGGTGGTGGGGGGGGTGCGTTGCAGAGGGGAGCGAAGGCAAGGCTCCTGAGTCCCTAAGGTGGGCTGCGGGGATCCGGAGATCTCGTGGGCCAGCCAAGGAGGCGCGCCCGCACTCACCCGCACTGGACCCAGGTCCGGGCAGCAGCAGCAGCAGCAGCAGCAGCAGCGTCGGCGGCGGGAACAGCTGCAGCATTATCGGCGGGCTCCGGGACCGCGGCCCCATAGGATGGTGGCAGGTGTGGGACAGTCTGGCAGGTCAGTGCCGAGGCCAAGCCCGGGCTGAGCCCCCTCCCTCCTGCCCCTCCTCCGGCCTCGCCCTCCGACGGCTCCCCGGGCGGAGCCAGCAGAGACTGCCCGCGAGCAGAGAACCGAGTCCCTCCGCCTCTACTGCATCTTCGAAGGAGCCTGGGGCCAAGAGCGCCTCGCCTCGCGCCGCCCCGCCCCGCCCCGCCCCGGCCGCCGGCCGCCCGACGTCTCCGACGGAGGATCTGGGAGATTGTGCAGGAGAGGCATTTAGCGCAGGTGGTGTCTCCGAGTAAATGTGCAACAAAGGTGTCCAGTTGACACATTAACTGCAGCCCTCTCTGCGCTCCTGGAGTCTTCCAGAGGAGGGGAGGAACTGAGGAGATCTTAAACATTTCAAAAGTAGGAAGCTCAGAGATGCTCACCCCCTCCAAAAGCACGCTGCAGCTCCCACACCAGCAGCCAGGCGGAAGACCGACCGCTCAGAGTCACCCCAGTGGCTGAAGGCCAGACCTCCCTCAAGGCCCGGATTATTGTAAGCTGAAGTCAATGGAGGCCGGTTAACCGAGCTCCTAGAATGAAACTTGAGGGGCTTACCTAGAACTAGGGCTCTTACCAGAAATCCCTCTCTGTTTGAAAGACCTGTCTACAGGGCAGGCAAACATGAGGTTCAGAGCACCGTCTCTGCCACGGGACCCGTCCTCTCCTCCCCTGTGGGTTCCCGCCTTGGACTTTGGAACCTTTATCTCTTTGTAGATTACCATTAAATACGTAGTTCACTTTGGCCACTTCTCCCACTCTGTGTCTGGTGATGACCCACCTGCCCGAGAGGGACCCAGAGGGCTAGGGGGAATTTGCCCTCCTCGGGACAGTCTGTCACCTCCATTGCCTGGACCCAGCCCCACCACAGCTGCTGCAGAGTGAGACGCTAGGACTTCAGCAACAGGGTGAGGTATAGCATGTCAGCCTCCCTGCGTCTCTGTCCTCCGCGGCCAGTGGAAGTCAAAGTGGTGAGACTTTTCTCTCCTAATCAAGATTAGAAGACAACGTTGATGGAGAAGCTCCTGTTGGTCATTTTTGCTTGAGAACTCTTGGTCATTGATCCTTTTGTTTTCCTTGTGTTCCTCTTGTGCAAAAACCTTGAACATAAATACCCAACAATAAAAAAGTAATGGAAATACGAGATTTTCCTATGGGAGAACAGACGGTCATCCTAACATAGTGCCTTTTGAAAAGAAGACTAGCTAATGGTCAATTAAAAATACTTTAAAACGCAGAGACTTAAAAGTATAATCCTGCCTTTATAATTACGGATCTCACAACAGTTCCAGGTACATGCCCCACTACGCATATCCTTGGAACTCTCTGGAGGGCACAGGAGGGAGAGGGAAGAAAGGAAAAGTGAATGAAATGTATCAAAATGTAATACTGGCTAATTCTGGGGGTGGAAACCATTCTTATTTTTGTTTTCTAAGAGAAACTAAACTTTTGTGATTCAGAGAAAAAAATTAAAAGCCAGGTTTATAAACACACTCTATGCAGAATTATGGATATATTATGATGGATACATGTCATAAGACTTCTGTCCAGAACCCACAGGCTACACGACACCAAGAGAGAGCCCTACGATAAATGATGGGCTCTGGGTGCTTATGTCATTGCTGGTAAAACATGAAACATTCTGGTAGTGAGGTTAGTAATGGGAAAGGATGTATGGGAACTCTGTACCTTGTTTTCAATTCTTTTGTAAACCTAAAACTGATATTTAAAGACTTTTTAAAAATCCACGTCAGTTTAAAACTGCACTGTCTTATAGGCTGCCAGGTTCTCTGCCTCCACTCATTTTTCAGGCTAGATCTGAAGTGGAGGAGATGGGACATCACTTATTTCCTCATTTCCTTTCCTTCCCATTTCTAAAGCAGTATCTTCAAACTGGCTTCACGGAACATAGAAAACAAACAAAAAATCCACTGGGGAATGGGGAGAAATATGAAGACTTCTCCGGTTGTATTTCTTTTTACCTTAAAAGAAAGAGAAAAGAACTAAACTTTTGTGGTAACTGGGGGTCTCCTGAGGAGGGAGGTCATGTGCACCCGTTCTAAGAGTCACATCAGCATTGACAGAAGACACACCCCAAAGGGTGAACAGCGGCATCTTCACTCATTTTTCCACTTCCACTTTCACCTCCTGTCCTGTCTTAGCACACTTCCCGCCCACCTACCAGAACCTTCTCTCACAGTTCTCGGGAGGAAGAGGTGGAAACTAATCCCAATGTCCAGTTATTGGATTTACATGTTACATTACGAATAGCTAAACCAACGAACCATCACAAAATGGGCAGAAACAGAAGATAGAGCTGGTGCTTCTTTGACTCTTACAAGTTCTTTTCCAGCTATGTTTTTGGTAAAATAACAATCTAATCATACCTGAAAAAAAAATCAAGCAAGTGGAACATTATCAAGAAGGCTTGAATAAGAAGGCGGATCTAAATGCTGGAATGTTAACAATGAATCCTATCCTCAGTAACATTATACCTTAAGGTATTGGTTAATGAGAGGACGAAGCTATTGTGACTGGCAAAATATCATCATTTATCTACTTCATTTTTATCTCAATGTTCCAAAAGTTATACTTTTGTACTGAAAACCATCTACCTTTTCAGTGACCCTCAGATCAGGAAAGCCACCCAGATCCCAGCCACATTAGGGAGTATCTGGGGATGCTGGCTGCTCCCCTTGCTGGCTCAGTCCTGCCTCCTGTCCTGTCTTAGCACACTTCCCGCCCACCTACCAGAACCTTCTCTCACAGTTCTCGGGAAGAAGAGGTGGAAACTAATCAAAATACACAGATGTCACCTTATCCTAAGTAGCATTATACCTTAAGGTATCAGTTAATAAGACGAGAAGCCACTGTGATTAGCAAAATATTACTATTTATCTACTTTTAGACTATAAGACCAAATAGTGGTTACGAGACGGAAAGGGAGAAGAGGGGCAGGTAAATCAGGTAAAAGGTGTCAGCTGTCTGGTAAAGGATGGAATTGAACTTTGAGTGATGACTTCAGTGGGACTTGCTGTGTAGTCTATGCAGATGTTGATTTTGAGTGAGAGCCACCTGAAGCCTTTATAATGTTATAAACCATTGTTACTTTACTTCAAAATTAATTAAATAAGAGCAGTGGAGGGGAAAATGAAGCTATTATTACAATAACTCAGTGGTTTACAAGCTTCAGGCTACTATAAAGAGATTATTAAAACACAGCTCATGATCTGCTAGTCTTGGTGGGACTTGATCATTCTCATGTCTAACAAGTTCCCAGGTGATGCTGATGCTGCTGGCTGGGGTAACACTCTGAGAACCACTGCAATAACTTCCCAGTAGCCTTCTTTTAGAAGTGACACCTGTATCAAAATAGTATCTGGGAAAATAGAGGCAATTATAGTTTATAATTGAAACAGAGAATGCATTATCTCATAATTTTATACATATTTCTCGCCAATGACCTAGTTTACAGCAACAATGTCTGACCCTGGATGAGCTTTAGAATAATCTAGAAGCTTCTAATTGCTACAGGACCTAACCCACAGCCATTGTCATTTAGGTGACCTAGAGCAGGGCAGAGGTCTCTATATTTTCAAAACTCCTTAGGGGGTGGATTTTTCTGGGCAACAGGGTCAATGCCCACTGTGGTATAGTAGTAACAAGTATTGTTCGCTGCTCTTCTTCTGAGATCCTTTTGAGCTTAATGAAGGGCTAATTAGGGGGGAAATGCACAGCTGAATTGTAAAAGTGGTTCCCTCTAAAGATCCATGTTGCTGTAATTAATGATAATCCATCACACATACTTCAAAAGATGAGCAACGGTGAAAGTGAAGTTTCCGTTCTTTGAAGAAATAGGTTGTCTCAGAAGGTTAAAGGAAATCTGTTTCTTGAAAAGTCTTCTAATTTGTCACCTAAGGGCTACTTTTTTATAAAAGGTAGGCAAAATGAATGTTTCTTAAAAAGCAGTGTGGCATTATTTAGAAGTGTTTTTACTTTTCTCTTGAAATTAAGGCTTCCCTTATGTGAATTTAACATTCTTTCTGCTTAGAAAGCATTGTTAATGACTGTGGGTTCCCAGAATATTCTTTTTTTAAAATATATTTATTTTTAATTTATGCATACAATGGCTGGGGTGTAGGCAGGAAGTGCAGGGAGGGTGAGAGGATTCACCAGAGACAGAGAGGGGAGTAGAACAGCAGACTGACTGAAACACACTACCGAGGGGAGCAGCGGGGAGACAGGAGAGGTCTGCTGCGCCATGTGGGTCAGCTCCCTGGCCGGGGATCGAGCTCACACTGCAGTGGCTGCCAATAGCTTCATAGTGCTGTGACTTAACCTCTTGTGCCACCAGGGAGGCCCTCACAGAATATTCTTTTACTTTAGTAGTCTTAAATAAATTATAGTATCTTAACTGGTCAGAACGCTTTTTAAAATTTTTGAAATATCTGAATTTAGCATCTGTCACTATCTTGATAAGGGTTTTAAAAAATCTTTAATTTTTAAAAAAATATCTGTTTTGAATTTATCAAAAAGGAAAGCTACCCGAGTGCCCTGTTCTTGAGGCCTCCTGCTACAAGGAGGTTGAAGTTGGTGCTTCAGACCTGTCAGGAAGACTGACTTACCCCCGGTCCTCCAGACCTCTTGACATTGCTTTGAACTATCAACAGCAAATAGCCTTTGGTGCTTGGATCTTTCTACCACTAACATGGGGACACTGTGAGAAAGTAACTCAAAGTATTCTGAATTCTTCCTACTGAAAAATTAATAGAAAGATAAGGCAATTCACATTTTTTGGCGTGCCTCTTAGAATGGCAATTGTAGTTAACATTTTGCTATATTTTCTCCTCACCTTTGTCTATTTTCCATGTTTTCCTTTCTCTTTTCTCTTATTCTCTGTTTTCCATGCTGTCGTTCATGAAATTTCTTTTCTTAATCATAAAAATATAACGGCTAGAATTCCTTTCTAAGGAGAGTTCAACCATGAAGCAGCTTACAATTATACTTGTCTTAGTATCTTTTACTTTAAAGGATTAGGTGCAGGTGAGCACCAAATGAAGAGGTTACAGCTATGAGTTGCAAAACCAATGAAGTATTTTTAATATTTAAATACTTAATATTTTAATATTTAAATACTGAGTCAGTAACTAATGTGTTCACAGCTATTGAAAATTATACCTGGAATAAGAATATACATGAGTAGCACGTATCATACACTCAGTTGGGGAAAATTCTAACCTAGTTTTCTCTTGGAAATCCCTACGATGTTTCTAATCAAGTGCCTACTCCTTATAAGAGGTGTCATTTCCCCCCCCCCATGATTTGGGGATTTATTGTTTGTTTCTAAGAATACTTGTTATGAAACTATTTTTTATTTATTTATGTATGCATACAAGAATGGGTATAGGCCAGAAGTACGGGGGGGTGAGAGGATTCTCCAGAGACAGAGTGGAGAACAGAACAGGCAGACTGACAGAGACACACTGCTAAGGGGAGCAGCGGGTAAGACAGGAGAGGTCTGCTGAGCCATGTGGGTCCCCTCCCTGGCCAGGGATCAAACTGTTAGTGGATGCCGATGCTTCATAGTGTAGTGCTTAACTCCTTGTGCCACCAGGGAGGCCCCTGAAACTATTTCTTGACCTTTGCTTGACAATCTCATTTTAATCAGATCAGTAAATTTGGATTTTTAGAATAATGACCACTGTATCGTTTTTTCTGAAAGTTTGCTCTTATGGTTGAAAATGAAGCTTCCCTTCATTATTTTTTTTTTCTTTGCTTAATCGGTAGGGTGTGTGTGAGCCTCAGAAAATGTTTGCTGAGTTCTCAATCTATTTTCAATGAAAACATTTTAATTAACCTGAACTCCCTCCACCTCTAGAAATGATTTCATTATAATGAGACTATAACGTGTGATTATGAAACACACAGTAACTTGAGAGATAACCAGCACTCATTGAACGGTTGGGACTTGCTGGGTAAGATAACCGCTCGATGAGGTACATTCTAGAGTGATCATCACCCTCTATAGAGACAGCAATGGGGGCAGAGGGAGAAAGCAACGTGTTGAAAGTGGCAGAGGAAGGACTCGAGCCCAGGCGTGCAGCTCCAGGACGCACACTGCCTTCACTAGTGTTCTTTGGTACAAATTCGGGTTTATCCCTGAATTATAAGAACTGCCATATATATGTGTCTATATATACATATATATACATTAAATTTAAAACAGAGGAAACTGTTGATCCACCAGATTGGAAAGCTTGCTCTGCTTACTATTAAGATGTTCTGATGTCAAAGAATGATCTGATCAATTGTGCCTTGTCAGTGGAAAGCATTTGAAGCTTGATAAGGTGGTGTAGGGAAAATGAAGTAAGTCAAGTTTTTCCCCACTCCTGCCGCTAGCCTCTATGGCCACCACCTGTGGCTTTGCTTTCACTTCCCACACATGATATTGTTTGGGTGCAAAACATGCTTGGGAGAATAAGCAGGGGCCATATGCACCTGTGAGAGCAGGGGCCCTGGCCTAGAAACCAGAGAGCACTGGGCATGCGCATATGAAAAGGGATAAAAGAGGAGATTCCAGGGGGCTAGAAGCTCTGTTGCAGCCTGCCTGCCTGTGTCTGGTCCCCTGCTTCAGCATTAAATGCATGTTAGAGATACCAAGGACTCCAAAATTCTCTTTCCGCCTGCCTGAATCAACAATGAACCTACCTAGCCGGGGATAGTTGTACAACAGATGGACTCCAAGGGGCATGAATTCTGTGGGGTTTGACAAGGTCTATTGTGGGAAGGGGTTCAATGGCCAGATGCTTTAGGGGAACACTGGGTTTTAACAAGCCCATGTCTTCATTTCAAAATGTCTCAGAGCCTCAAAAGTACTCCTATAGGCTGTGGAACCCAAACAGTGTTTGGCAAACTGATTTGACAAAGAAACTTATTCCTGGTGAAGCACTGGTCTGGAGATGAGCATTCTGTGGAACACCACTGAGGGAACACCTGAAGCAATGGTCATAGCTAAGTTAGAAGTAATAGTTTCTGGTCTGTAAGAGACTTACCAGGTCTCAAAGCTAGGTAGCCTGGCCCTCTGGCTTGTGCAAGTCTTTCTGCCCTTCCATACCCAACTTCTCCGCCTTTATAACTGTTGCTAGCTAACACTTGTTCATAGAACTTGAATGAATGATATTATTTTCACCTAGTCATAGGACTTCAACTCTGCTGGCCAAAACCCTGTTTATCTTTCCTATAGGAGCTATTTTTAATATGTTTCAGAATCACTCTGTTAATGAAGTATTTGAGTAGCTACCATGTGCAGGCACTCTAGCTGCAATAAAAAATAGACAAAGTTTCTACTCATGGAGTAGAGCCAGATGACCTGAAATAAGAAGTGGGTACACCTCTAGTCTTCCAAAGTAGGGAGAAATCTAGTAGTGCCAGCCTGAATGGCCCTGCCTTACAGAAGACACAGGCACTACACAACCAGCTGCTGCGAACTAGATCCTTGATTTTCTTCTCACCGCTTTCTGCATATTCTTTCAAGATGAGCTTGTCTGTTCAATACTTTCAACTACTTCGGTCTGCCAGCAACCTTTGTCTCCTTTAGGATGGATATGCTGTTGCACTAGAAATCTCCACCTAGATCTTGAACAAGCACATGACTCCTGACTGTCTACAACTCATCCTCTTTACCCTAGAACCGTTTATTCCTCCTGCGCATCCAACCTCAGAAAATGTAGCTACTATCACCAAGTCTCCAGTCCAGCTGACCCCAGTCTCCACACACCATGAGTCATCCCAACCTGTTCATTTGTCTCCTCTCTCTCCTTAGTTGAGACCCTTATACCTCCTTTCCGGACGCCTTCCAAATCCACCCTTCTCAAGAACAAGTAAGTATTAATACTCAAATGGAAATGTTATTTTTGACTTCTTGTGTGCAGGGGTCCGCAAGACCATCTTCAGTTTGATAATTCACTAGAAGGTTCACAGATTCAGAAAAACTTGTATTCGTGGTTACTTTTTAAAAGGTTAGTTTATTATAGTGAAAGCATTTAATAGAGTACAAGTATATAATGCAGATTAAAATCAGCAACAGAGGGCCCTCCCTGGTGGTACAGTGGGTTAAGCAACACACTATGAAGCAAAACGCAGCCACTACAGCACAAGTTCGA
Source organism: Galemys pyrenaicus (assembly GCA_019455555.1). Taxonomy (NCBI): domain Eukaryota; kingdom Metazoa; phylum Chordata; class Mammalia; order Eulipotyphla; family Talpidae; genus Galemys; species Galemys pyrenaicus. The sequence goes on from JAGFMF010011768.1 coordinate 5,927,376, forward strand.
TCCCTGCCTCCGGCCAGGGAGGTGACCCACATGGTGTGGCAGACCTCTCCTGCCTTGTCCGCTGCTCCCCTCAGCAGTGTATTTCAGTCAATCTGCCTGTTCTGTTCTCCACTCTGTCTCTGGTGGATCTTCTAACCCTCCCCGTGCTTCTGGCCTGTACCCCAGTTCTTATATGAATAAAAAAATAAATCTTTAAAAAAAAATCAGCAACAGAAAAGGGCGTATCTGGATGATACCAGGCACAGGCTTCTAACCGCCCCCTCTCGGTGGAGTCACGTGGACAGCACCTAATTCCCCCAGCAATTCTACAGCTAGTATGAAGGGCTGCCAAGCGAGGAAGCTCACCAAGTCTTGGTGTCTAGGGTTCTTGGCATTCAGGTACATGGCCCACCTTAGCTTCTCAGTCTCCAGTCCCCTCTTTCAAACTCATACTGTGTGGCCCAAGACCCAGGCATATAAAAATCTTCTTATCAGGCAGCACAGACCAGACTCAGACCTTATGCCTCAAGTGATTAAGGACCCATCCTGAAGATATTTATTAAAATGTGTATTTTTAGCAAGGTGGGAATTTTTGCTGCTGTTGTTGTTTATAGATTTTGAGATTAAGCCTAGGCGTAGGTGTCAGAGAACATGACACCCACATTTTTGGTTTTTTTCCCTCAGCATTGTTGTAGCCATTCAAGGTTCCATACAAATTTAAAGGTTTTTTTAATTCTTTTTTGTGAGGGGTGCCGTTGATATCTTAGTAGGATGGGTGTTCAATCTGTATCTTGCTTCTAATGAAATGGTCATATTGACAAAGTTGATTCTTTTGATCCGTAGTGTGGAATGTCTTTCCATTTCTTTGTCTTCTTCAATTTCTTTCAATATTGTTTATAAATTTCAGTGAATAGGTCTGTCACTTCTTGGTTAAAGTTATTCCTAGGCATTGTATTCTTTTTTAAAAAATACCATTATTTTAAAAAAATCATTTATCTTTCTACTAGTTCACTATTTAGAACTAGAATAGAAACACAACAGTGTATTCATTTTGAAGCCTGCAACTGATCATATGCATTTATTTCTACCAAGTTTTTGGTAGGTTCTTTAGGGTTTCTATATATATTATCATGTCATGATATACCAAGCCATCTGATGAGTTTCACGTCATCCTTTCCAATGTGGATACTTTCTATTTCTTGCCTGATTGCTCCAGTGAGGATTTCTAATACTATGTTAAATAATAGTGGGAAGAGTGGGTACCCTTGGTTTTTTCCCGATTTTGGAGAAAAAGTCTTATAGTTTTTCCTCATTGAGTGTGATGTTAGCCATAGGTTTGTCATGGCCTTTACTATCTTTAGGTGTGTTCCTGCTATACCCATTTTATTGAAAGTTTTTGTATCATATATGGATGCTAGGTTTTATCAAATGCCTTTTCTGCATCTATTTTGAGGTGATCATTGATTTTATCTTTTATTTTGATTTGGCAAATCACACTGATGGACTTGCATATATAGATTCCTCCTTGCATCCCCAGAATAAACCCCATTAGGTCATGGTATATAAACAAAAGTCCTAAATAATCTGGGAACTGCTTACCTCCACTTTCTCCTTTCTTTTTTTTTTTTTTAAAGATTTATTTGTGCATACAAGAACTGGGGTACAGGCCAGAGGTGCGGGGGATGAGAGGATTCACCAGAGACAGAGTGGGGAACAGAGGAGCAGCGGGAGAGGCAGGAGAGGTCTACTGCTCCATATGGGTCCCCTCCCTGGCTGGCAGCAGGGATCGAACTCGTGCTGCAGTGGCTGTCAGTGGCTGTGGTTTGCTTCATAGTGCGCTGCTCTATCCACTGCGCCACCAGGGAGGTCCCACTTTCTCCTTTCTGACCTTCACCCCCTTCACAGAACCCAGCTTCCACTGTGGTCACGCTAAGTTAATAAGTAAATTACTTATTATCATCATACTAAATTACTACAAATCATTACGCACTTATGATCTTGCATCACTTCATGCTGCCGCGGTGTCCACTACCATTCTAGCTAGAAAATGCCTCGCACTTCTGCTTAGCATTTACCAGTAACGTTTTAGGACTAAACCCTAGGAATTCATTGTTATTCATTCCCTAGCCTCTTTCCATCCATTTTCTCACATTTCACTTGTGTCCAAATCTATGGGTACAACAATAAAACTTTATTACACAGATTTAATTAAGTTACTATTGTCTTCAACAAGATTGTTTGAAAGAGTCAGACAAAAACAAACTTTAGAACCAACCCCTGAAAGCTGACCACAGATCTAAGGCATCCAGAAGGGGAGGGGAGGGGAGGGAAGGGCTGTCAAGGGGGAGAGAACAATGGATTATGGTGAAGGGCTACGGTAGGTAGCGTTGGTGGTGGGAGAACTACAGTGACCACATCTGAGAGGAGAGATCCTACACTGCTTCAGTATTAACAGTGATGTCAGACAATGATACTTCATAAATAAATAAAATGAAAAATGAAAAAAATTCCTTCTTAGTTAAAAAAAAAAATTCAGCTGTTAGAAGGCAGAGCCTGATGCAACTAATCTGTCCGGAATCTTAATAGTCAGGTATTTGTAAATTTTGAAATCCTGTCTTCAGATTCCTATTCTGATGTACATTCTAGAACCCTGGACTGCATGATAAACTTGTCCTAAACTTTAAAAGCGCTCGTGTTTATACCAGTGCTTATGTAAAGGGCATCTTCAGACTTCTCAGACTTACATTTTAATTTTGGAGAAGAACTTCATGCCCTAAGTTTCTCATTAGTTTGTAAGGTTATCCAAGAGGCTGTTTAGGCAGTTCTCTGTATCAAAATTTTATTTAAAAAAAGGTGACATGCATAAGTGCGGTCATTCAGTGACAAAATTTGAGTTTAACAGTCTAGAAGCCTTGGAAAGGAGAATACATGAATGTATCTTGAGACAAACAAGGTAGAATAGCTCAGAACACAACGGGTCTACCTGAGACAGCTCTGAGTTTCCATTTCTCTATTTTCTCACTGAGGCATAAGGGTTGAGACCTGTCACTTGGTGTCAGAAATCAAATCTCCAAAGTTCCAAGCTCAATATGAAAAGATTAAAAGCCTAGCCTTCTGAGTTGCTTATATCCCATATATATTGCTTGTATTCCTGAACTTGCATGTACTTTGGCTTTAAAATGAGTTCACCTACAGGTCAGCAAATAAGGCCTCAAACTTCGTCCCTGACACCTGTTCCTCAATGAAGAATCTAACTTGTTTAGAAAGAATTGTAGTTGAAGAGAGAATTTACTTCTCTACTCAACTGGGAAACCTGACTCGATAGGAGATAGGTCTGAAACCAGACATTAGCTGTAATGCTAGGCACTCCATGAAGTCTGCCAGTTTAATGCTCCCAACTGCTAAACGAGGTGGGTATTGTTACTAATGAAGAAACTGAGGTTAGCTAGCTAAGGGGGACAAGGGCAGCGGCTGTCTGTCTGTCAACCCCCATAGATGTTGTGTAAGTCAGGCCTCTAACATTTTTTCCCTTGCTTTGAAATCACTAAATACCTTTGCTATCTTGGCTATCTCCTAGCTTGTTTTGACAGTCGATACATCTGAGAATTTAATAAGTGTTCACATTGCAAGCAAGTTCAGAGTAGCAAGTCACGTAGCTATTTCACCCATGTAACATAGATACCCAATGACTGTGGCTCAAGCTGTTGATTCTTAAGTTTGTACGGGTTTTAATTTCTACTGATATGTTTGTTTTACAAAGTCTAAAATGACTTGACATATAGTCAAGATGATATTTCAGAAAGACATAAAAACTTTTGTTTCAAATACTCCTTAGCATGCCGCAGGGAAAACAGTATATTCCAGTTTCAAAAAAAGTTCCACTGGGTTTGTTCAATATATTCATGAGATATTGTTTTCTGAAATTTCCTAAAGCCATTTAGAACTGATGCTAGATATCCTCTTGCCTTGAGGATCTTCCAAAGAAGATAATCTAGATTATCTAAAATATTATCTTCTTTATACTCTCCCCAGAATACCTAAAAAGATAGAATTCTAGCCTCATGACCATGCTCATTATGAATATAAATGACCTTTATGTTCAAAACATCATCCTCCCAGAATCATAGATTTGTTAGTGAGCCTTTAAACTGTCTGTAATTCTTTCTCTCTTTTTCCTGCCACCAGCAAAAATACAACATGCCCGAGATACTACCTGCTCTTCCTTTAGACACCACGTTACAGGAGATTCAACAGGCATGGAATTTCTGGATTCAACCCCATGAATTCACTGTTCTTATATTAGGATATTCTCTGTTTATTATTGGAATGGCTTTGTCAACTGAAGACTGTGCAACTTTTATCCTTGGACTAGCTCTATTTTGGGTACTGATATTCAACATATGACTATCTCAGTGCGGCAAAGGCAAGCAGAGCATTCTGGTGTCTGCTTACAGGATCAACCTCCAACTTAATTTAGGTGACAAGCGCCAGAACAGGACTGTTACCTACTGCTGTGTGCAAAACCAGGCCTCAAATGTATCTTAATTTTATTTATTCCTTTAAGACCTGAAATAAATTTTAGTTTTTAAGCTATCGCAACATTTTGCTTCTATTCATTTTTCATTCTATTCATTTTGCTTCTATTTTAGAAAAGCCTTTCTTATATAGTGTTTAGGCAGAGGGAAACTCTTCTTAATAATTCAAAGTTATCTCCAAATATAAGTAAGTGATCAACAAAATAACCAGTAGGAGAGGTGGGGTTAGGGAGAAATTCTTCATAGCCAGGTCACAAAACTTTCCTTCATCCTAGAGCCAGTGGCCTCTACAAAAAGGGGGAAGATTTCTATTTCCATTTAACTTTTCACCAGTGCATCAGTTAAAGGGGAAAAGTGAAGGACAACCTAGCTATTAATAGCTTTTGCTACTTAGAGCATGAATTGAGGGGAAACCACCCAGAAAATATGAACAAAATCAGCACAAAGATCGCTGTCTGTTAAACTACTGCAGGATAGGCATGCACTTTGTCATTCTTAGCATTCCAGTACTCAAGTGTGCCAAAGCCTAAGGTCTTGGGCTCTTCCCTGACAGGAGCCAACCCCTTTTTCACGTCTCCCCCATGAAGAAGAAAGAACAGAGCCAGGACCCCTAGGACCAGAAAGACAACTTTCAATTCTCTCTATCAGTGGATCTCACCTAGAACAACTTGCTTCCTACAGAACACTCGGCAAGATCTTGAGTGACTTCGGTTGTCATACCCTGGGATAAGGAGGGGGTGCTATAGGTGTTGCTGGTGTATAGAATCCAGAGACACTGTTACATGTCCTGAAGTACAAAAAAATAGGCTCTCCACCACAAAGAATGATCTAAGACTGTACTAGTCTTGGGGCTGCCAGAGGAAAGTACCACAGACTGGGTGGCTGAAACAACAGGAATTTAATTCCTCATGGTTTTGGAGGCTAGATGTCTCATATCAGCTGCTGGAAGATTCTGTTTCTGGTGACAACTCTTCCTAGTTCCCTATGGCCACCTTCTTTCCATGTCCTCACAAGGACTCTCATCTGTGTGTAAAGGGAGAGATCTCTGGTGTCTCTTTCTGTGCCTCCCTCCCCCCTTTTTTTTTCTTTTTTCTGCTACAAAGCTTTGCTTTTCAATTGGTCCATGACTTGGAAGAGGCTTTCACATGCTTAACAAGCTGCCAAGTGGATGCAGGGGAGACTCCAGCCAATGTCCTGCCGCCAAGCGCTCCTCAATGACCACCAGGGTCTGGAGGCTTCTAGTCATGCTGCAGGGTCTACCTTCTGGGAAAACACATGTCCGACCCATCCTGAGGGGTGGCAAATAACAAGTCAGTCAGGTGGTTGCCCATCTTCTTGATGACTTTTGCCTCATCCAGGAAGTGGCTCTCCACACAATCACAGGGATGGAGGTCTGTGCAGGCAGAAGAAGACATGGCATGCAGAAGCCAAAGGGGCCTGGTTCCGGTTGTTCTTCAGAATCATGGCTGCTTCCACTGCAACGAGGGCTCTGGCTCTCTCCTCCTCAGATGGCTTCCGTAGTTCCTGGATGAGAGTGTGGTCATCGTGCTGGTTTTGCACTCTCAAAAAAGGCTTGGAATCCTTGGGCTTATCTTCATGCAGCCTGAGTGAGCAATGGCCCATGACCTCCAGAGTCACACCGCCTGGTCAAAACAGAAGCCCAGAGAGAGGCAGGTATAGGAGGCCGCAGATTCATGTTGATGGGGATCAGTGGTGGCCTCCACTCCATAGTAGTGGGATAATTCTCACACATGTGGGTGCTCATGGTTGATCGTGACTGGTCCTAGAGGCAAAGGATGGCTAAGAAGATGGTTCTGAAGGTTGAGACTAGAAAACAAGATTAGGATGCGAAGCTAAAAAAGGGGTCGCCCCTGGGGCTACTGCATCTAAACACTATCAAAGCAAAAGCTTCCCCTTCTTAGAAGGATGTTAACCCCATGGCATTCAAACCCCACATTATGGCGTTATTTAAGCTCATTACCTCCTTCTAGGTCCAATGTCCAAATAAAGCTACATTCACAGGATTTGAGCCTATGAATTCTGTAGGACACAATTTGACCCACAACAGGAATGTATGTCAGTATTACTAACTTTAAGAACCTTGTTCTATATGTCCTTCCAAGGTTCCACAGTGAGTCTTACAAGGGGGCAAAGTCTGGTTATTCAGAGAGCTGGAATCTTGACAAATACGAGTGGGTCATGATACTTTCTCTGACACCATTAGTAGCTAACTTGACCCATTTGAATGCAGACAGAGAATAAACAAGTTGAGATGCAGATGGTGAGTGTGGTTTAAGCTCACTCCCTTGGTTCACTCCTTGTCCTGCTCCTCTGGGGTGTTTGCCAAATAACTAAATTGCCACTTTAAGCATTCTAAACCCAAAGTTTACTATATGTAAACTACGACTGAAATGAAATGACACTTAAAAAGATGATTCTGTTAAGCATGCTTGCTTTCCTGTGAACTGAAGATTTTCTCTGCAGTAATAGATGTACTAGCTAGAAAATCACCTGGAAAAAAACATTTAAGAAATCATCCCACTTATGCATGATGCCAGTTTTTAAAAAATGGTCTATGTATGATAGTTTATGCATAAATGCATTGGAAAAGCACTGAAACAAAATGTATTACACTCTTAACAGTGACAGCCTCTGGAAGGAAGATTGAGTAGTAGAAATACTCTCCTGTTTAGAGAAGTACTTTCATTATATTCCCCAGAAAGAGGCAAAACTGAAGTAATAGGTAGAGCGACCTATTAGTAATAGGTAGAGTGGCCTGTGAATCACTCTAGTCTCTCTCTGCCTGGTCTGAAGTCCCTGGAAAATAACCGCAGACAGTCGACCGTGGACAAGAGCGCCTTTGTGAGAGTCTGGGTTTCCAGAGAAGTTCCAGCACTCTACTGAAGCAAAAAAATTACAAGCCTCAAAACACTGGAGATAGAGAAACAGTTTGACTTTGCCTGCATTACCCCTGCCCAAGGTGGTTCCACTTTGGGCCAACAGAGATCTGGGCTCATTATCTCTCCCCAGGGGAAAGATAGGGCATGTACATGAGCCCCTGGCTTCTCCAGTTATGCAAGATGCTGCCAGAGGAGCTGATTTTTCTCCACTCAGTGTACTGGATCATGAGCTATATGACTGTAAGTTGGGAAGAGGACAGACAGTAGCAGCAGATATGATTCTCAGAGGGCCTTAAAGGGATGGGGATCCTACTTTTAACTTATTAACTAATTACTTATTGTGTAATCTATAGGACCACTTGTGTGCCATAGGCAATGCCTCAATTGCCAACTGGCACATAGGTACCCCAAGTGTTTCACATGTGCCCTTCTACTCTCCTCTCTCCCTCACACCCCCCCCCCCCCCCCCCCCCCCCCCACCATGCCTGACTCTGATGGGAACAGTGAGAGCAAGCTTTGGGAGACAGCTAGTGACCATACACACAAAGCCACCAGAACTCGCAGGCCAAGGGAGCTAAACTTGAACTTTAGCACCACCTTTGGTAAAACAAGAGAAGCAATTAGAACTCAATCTGGCAGGCAGGATCCAGAGAAGGCACACAACTTTAAGGATTTGGCCACAAGAGGGAGCAAGAATCATGGCGCTGGGAAACCCATAGGTCTTAGTCTCAGTATCTCCAGCAAAGTTGATGGAAGAGATCTCTCTCCAGAAGGCACTTAGACTAGAGGAGGTGACTGCTACATCAAGTGTGAAGACAGCAATGCAAAACTTCAAAGAACATGAAGAAATTTTTATACGAAATATTGCTTTTATTTTTTGCACATTTTATGTATTTGCTGTATCAAATATATTTTCCTATAGCAAAATCAACATGGGGAATATTACAGAATAGGATAGAAATCCTACATTTAATATATAATAGGAAAAATAGCGTTGTGCTATATCTCCAAGGCAGGGGCTTACTTTCTTCCGACATTAGAATACTTAATTAGAAAATTTCTGTTGAGAAGTACTGCTACATTTATATATGATGGTGACATAAGAGAAATTTCTTCCTTGTGATGGTATAAGAGAAACCAATATAAAAGATATTTTAGGGGCTCCCCGCTCCCCTGGTGGCTCAAGAGGTTAAGGCTCAGAACTATCCACAGCCACTGATGCACAAGTTTGATCCCCGGCCAGAGAGCTGATTCACATGTGCAATAGATCTTCCTCACCTGTTCTGCCTCCACTCTGTCTCTGGTGAATCCTCTCAATCCCCCGCATCTCTGGCCTACACCCCAGCTCTTATATGCATAAATAAATAAATCTTTAAACATAAATAAATAAAAATAAAAAATAAAAGAGATTTTTAAAAAACAGAAATAACCAGTGTTGGTGAGGAAAGACAGCCTAGAGAGGGCCACAAAGAAAAAAAGGAAAATGAAGGAGATGAGACCCAGGGTCAGCAGCTTCTCCAAAATCCAACTGCTGCATCTTCATTAATTGAAGCAGATGCCTAGAAAGCCCTAAACCACAGATGGCAAAGAGACAAAATCAGCCAATCTACCAGCTGAGAATTTGTCTGCTCCAGAGGCTGAACAGGGCAGGTCAGGGTAAATGCCAATGTGCCATCTTTACCATCATATGGTTTAGTCATCAAACTAAAGAAGAAGTGAATATGAAATTCTAGCAATAAGAAATTAACAAGGGGGCCTCCCTGGTGGCGCAATGGGTTAAGCAACATACTATGTCGCAAACTGCAGCCACTGCAGCACCAGTTCGATCCCTGCCAGGCGGTAAGGTGACCCACATGGCACCACAGACCTCTCCTGCCTTGCCCCACTGCTCACCTCAGCAGTGTATTTCAGTAGCTCTGCCTGTTCTGTTCCCCACTCTGTTTCTGATGAATCCTCTCACCCCCCACACCTCTGACCTGTATCCCAATTCTTTTATGAATAAATAAATCTTAAAAAAAAAAGAAATGAACAAAAGATTGGCAATGAATACCTTAAGTGCTTGCTTTTTGCCCATTGACCAGATAACCGAATCTATCTGCTTTACCTATGCAGTATGGGGTTTTTATTACTTCCATCTAAAGATGTGTCTTTTTGGGCCTCCCTGGTGGCGCAGTGGGTTAAGCAACGCACTGTGAAGCAAACCGCAGCCACTGCAGCATGAGTTCGATCCCTGCTGCCAGCCAGGGAGGGGACCCACGTGGTGCAGCAGACTGTCTCCTGCTGTGCCCGCTTCTCCCCTCAGCAGTGTACTTCAGTTGATCTGCCTGTTCTGCTCCCTGCTCTCTGTGGTGAATCCTCTCACCACCCCCCACACCTCTGGCCTGTAACCCAGTGCTTGTACGCATAAATAAATAAATCTTTAAAAAAAATAAATAAATAAAGATGTGTCTTTTTGATAATGACAAATGTGTTTTTTTTAAATAACTGTGTTTTTTCTTTCTCAATACACCTTTTAAAAATCATTTTATATATGGTCAAATTGAGATTTTTTTAAGAACCTCAATTTTAATTTGTAATAAAAACTACAACTGATTTTTTTCAAAAAAGTCAACAAACTGCAAGCACCTGTTAATAAAGCTCTAAAAAACTGTTGGGGACGGTGTGGAGAAAAAGGAACGCTCATACACTTTTGGGAATGTACACTGGTCTAGCCCCAATGAAAAACAGTATGGAGGAGCCTTGAAATATTAAAATTAAAAATTTATATACCATATGACCCAGCAATTCCTTCCTAGGTATGTACCCAAAGAAGACAAAAACACTAATTCTAAGAGATGCATGCACTCCTATGTTCCCTGCAGTACTATTTACAATTGCCAGGTTATGGAAACAGTTGTTCAAGTTTTGCTAAGAAACTGAGATTCCTGAAAGGTGTATCATGTTCTATACACTGTATATATACAGTGTTGTACAATGCCTAATATTCCTGAGTAGCCTAGGAGGGGTAAACTTGCATCTACCATATTTAGCTCAAACTTTTGCTTTCTTATTTTAGATTCTATTCCATAATATGTGTTTGCTTTTGTAATAATATTTTTTTAAATATTTATTTATGCATACAAGAGCTGGGGTACAGGCCAGAGGTATGGGGGGGGGTGAGAGGATTCACCACAGACAGAGCAGGGAGCAGAACAGGCAGATCAACTGAAGTACACTGCTGAGGGGAGAAGCGGGCACAGCAGGAGAGGTCTGCCGCGCCATGTGGGTCCCCTCCCTGGCCGGCAGCAGGGGTCGAACTCGTGCTGCAGTGGCTGCGGTCTGCTTCACAGTGCGTTGCTCAACCCACTGCGCCACCAGGGAGGCCCTGCTTTTGTAATAATATTTTAAAGTACTTACTATTCGAGCAAAGTTGAAATTGTAGGAAAATAAACCAAATTTTACCTTGTGATCTGGTACTGAGAGGTTCAGGAAGTTCATGGGACACTGCTTCCCAAATTTTTATAAACACCTATAAAAAGAAGTAAGGAACTTTGTAATGCATTAAAAAAACAAAGTTACCAGATGTTTGTGGTATAAAGGAAATCTATACCATTTGCATAGCTTTTCTATAAATCTGAATCTATTCTGCAATAAAAGATTATTTGAGCAAATGAGGAACCAAAGGCCAGTCCTTGGCATTACTTTTCATTGATGTAATCTGAGTGACAGCAGGTTTTAGACTTGTTTAAATTTTCTCAGTCTAGTCTCAAAGTTGAAAGGACTTCTTTTTTTTTTTTTTAAAGTTACATTAGTTTTCCAGCTGCAGCAAGTCTTTCTATTCTGGCCCAGTTTTCCTATCTTACCCTGCTGGCAAACAGGTCAACAAAAGTGATAATAGGGGAGAAAAGGGAGAGGGTGGGGAAACTCCTAGAGAATTCGCCTGCGGGTCAACTGTTAACTTGCTCCGGAAGAGTTCAGTCACTACCAGTCAAACAGAGGCCAGAATTAAACACTCTTAACAAAAGACCCTAAACTGTCCACTTCGTCAAATAAAGGAAAACCAAGAACTCCGTGGTCAGTGGCAGCACCTGGGACCAAGCTGCCTTCCACTCTGAGGGGGCAAGCTACAAGCCGTGGGTCCTTGCTCTTTGCCCTCCTCCGGCTCGTACCCTCGCTCCAAGGGGCCGCGGTGTAGGTTGAGATATGTGGTTACCTGTTCCCCCACCCCCAATCCCACGTAGCGGGGCCACCACCCATCGCCTAGACAGGTACTCTCCAGCCGCGCCAGAGACGGGCGCGTGCGCAGATGGCCCTGCGCGCGGCGGCGCGTACTGCGCATGCGCCCGCTTCCCAGCAGCGCCCTTCTTCCCGCGCTCAGGTGAGCGGCGGCCAGGCTTTCCCGCCCCCTGCCCCGCCCCCTGGCCGGCTGCCCCCGCCCCCCAGGCGTTGCCATGAGGACACAGCGGCCACCGCCAGCGGGTGACGGCGCCTCCCGCCCGGTCGCCTCTGCGGACCTGGCGGCGACTGGAGCTCATGGAGCTTTCGAGCACCCCGGTGAAGGCGACCCAGAAGCGGACGCCCCTGGGCCGCTGCAAGCATTTCTTCTGGCTGGGCGTGCTCTTCGACGCGGCGGGCGCGTCGCTGATGTTCGCGGGGGTCTTCGCCCAGGTGCTGTACTGCGACCTGCTGCTCTACGGGGGCTCCGTCATCATCTTCTTCAGCCTCCTCTGGTGGGTCTTCTGGTACACCGGCAACATCGAACTGTCTCCCGAGGAGGCCGGCACGGATACCTCCCAAGTGCCCCCCGCCGCCCTGGTGACCTTTCTAGGCCTGAACGGCCGCCGCCGCCGCCACCGCTTCTCGATGACCTTGGGCAATATCTCTGCCACCTTCATGCGGATGCGCCAGCAGCGGCAGCGGCGGCGCCAAGGTGACTTGCAAAGGCCTTCCTCGCAGAACGTGACCGTCAAGGACCGGGTAGAAACGCAGCGGGACAGAGACGCGCGGGAACCGGGCCAGGCGAGCGGCGGGACTCCAGACTTTCACCGATCGGGGCTTCTCAAGGCTGAAGCGGGCCGACGTTCCAGGGCAGTGCGTGCCCCAAGCCCCAGGGCTGGCAGGTCCCACCGGCGCCTGCCTCTGCCTCCAGCCTTCTCGCCCTCCCAGAGCCTGCCCTTCGGCCGCTCAGGCTCTGCAAGTCCGCCTCTAACTGCTTTCACTAAGGGCGGGTGTCCCACACTGGCCAGCCCGTCTTCGGTCCACTCACCTTCCGGCCAGCCCCAGCAGATCCTCTTCCTCCCTACGAACCTGTCTACTGTCCCCCTGCCCAATCAGCCTGTGGTCAGCCCTGCCTCTGGGAGCCAGGCTGCCTTCTCTGTGTCCTCTCAGTGCCAGTCCACAGTGCCTGTGACTGTGCAGAGCTACCTCAAAGTAACCCCCACCCTCCCGATCCAGCTCCAGAATCCATCCCAGGTCAACTTAAACCAAAGCCATCGTCAGTTTCATCACCCTTCCCGAGGCCAACCGGTGGCCACTCAGATCTCCCTTGCCCCAGCTGCCACCCCAGGCTTTCCAGAGCAGATCGCCGGACCCGCGGGCCTCCAGGGCTGGCCATTAATTTCAGGCCCTGTATCACAGCCACCACACCTGGAAGAGCTGTTTAGTCCAAGAGATCCCTTTGAGCAGGTCTTCATCAAGCCAGAAGTTTCAGAAACAGCCAGTTTTGATTTTCCAGACGCTGCCACTGGTCAGTCAAGAGATAAGAGAGAAACTCCTTGACATGGCAGCCCCCACCCCCCCAAGTCCTCTGCTCCAAGCACTGGGGCCCACACAGTCTGTGTCCCCCACAAAGGGCACCAGTCCCCATCTTGGAGAGGAAGATATGTTTTACCCTCTAGTACATCCAGACCCCAGCCATCATGGGGGCCACACAGGCCTCTTCCAAGTGCCTTTGGAGGAATCTTCACCAGCCATATTCCTTGTTTGTTTCAGGTCTCTGTTCTGTTGGTTTCCTCATTCCCTTCTGTTTGAGAATTTTTTAAAGAAATTAAAAAAATTAAAGTTATTGGCAGTGAAGTGGACTTCACCTTCAAAGATTCAACCTTTTGGACTTTGGTAGACTTTTGAAACTTAGTGCTCTGAGAAGGTAAGACCTAGTAAAAGTCTTACCTGCTTCTATCAGATAGGGAGGTCAGTCCCTTTTATTTAGGCTCAGAAGGGAGAAGGTGGTGATAAATTCCTTCCTGAGTCTGGGATCAGAGGGTATTTAACACTGCAAGGTTTCTGAAATGGTGACTTTAGAGGCTACTGGGACACAAGATGATTAGCAGCGAATCCTAGAATGGGGAAGTTGTTCTCTGTTCAATTCCTTTCCTTTCTCTTTTTTACTACATCAAGGACAATGTCCTTAGTTTGATCTTAGTAGTCTGGAACACCTCTCTAGTACTTTGGTAGGCAACAGTTGCACTCAGCTAGGGTTTAATAGTATTAAATAACTTCTATTGATACCAAGTGATACTGATTCTTCTATTTACAATAGTGGTGATTACTTTTCTAAATGCATTTAAGTAAAAATTTTTTATGTGAGTCAAAAAAAGTAAAAATTGTATAGGTGAAACTTGGAACTTGAAATTTGGAAAACATTTTTTTTGTACTAAATAACATGATCCTTTGTGCTCACATGTTTGATGAACTTATGGATAAAGCTATTAAGGATAAATTTCAATCAACTTCCCAACCCTTGAAAGGTAGATAAATGAAAAGCAAAATGGGTGAATCTTCTTTGTTCTTTATGGTATTCATTGCAGAACACCAATTTCCTGCTCTCTATATTCCTGATCCTTAAGTTACCTACTCTTTGCAAAAGGAGTCAGGCAGAGTATAGGGCAGAGCAAGACTTTGAGATTGTTACACTTCTTATTTAAATGCCACCAACATATTATCCAAGAAAGTGTTCATCCTCATTTCATGCTGGTTGGCTTCATTTCCAGCAAGGAATACAACTGAATGTTAGGTAGAAGTCAAACTCTTAATTCCCTCAGAGTTTTGTTCAAACTTCCTTTCTTCCTTTAAGAGAATGTATATGCATTCTTTCTCTAGATGCATGCATACATATTCTACAGATACTCCATAGACTATCTTGGTTTGTGCAAGTTGGACATTTGGAATCTAAAATAAAACCCATTCTGCAATCTATATATTTTTTTCTTAAAAAAAAAAAAGAGGAAACATCAACAATTCCAGAAGAAAAGGATGAAGTCTTACTAAAAGAGAGCATTATTTTTTCCCCTTAATTCTACTCTTCCAGATAATTCCTACAATTGAAATCAGTCCCCCTGCAATTCTTGAAGGAGTATTGAGCAGGCACTAAATGCTAGGAATAATAGTAAGCCCATCTAAAGATGAAAGGATGCAGATTTTCCCAATAAATGCTGACATTCATTAAATTTCTAGCAAGTGCCTGGCAGTACATACAGCACTGGGAATTCAGAGCAAAGTAAAATGTCCCTGCTCTCCAGACGTTCACTGTTTATCAAGGGAGTCAGGGGGAGGGCAAACTAGCACAGTGTAACAAACAAAGTAATCAAAGAGCTTTCAGAGTGAGGATGTGGACTGGGTGAGGGATTTTTTAGTTGGATTCTACAGTAGGTATTTGTTGGGCAAAAAAGATGGCAAAGAACATTTCATGCAAAGGGAAAAACTTCAGCAACAAAACCCACAGCAGTATAACAGTCGTTGGCTTGTTAGGGACCACTTTGGGAAAAGGTAGTCTGATGCCACAGCTTAAGGTGCCCGGGATTTGGAGGTTAGAGAAAGAGTTAAACCTTCCAAGGCTTTTTTTTTTTTTTTTAAGATTTATTTATTTATGCATACAAGAGCCAGAGTCAATACAGGCCACAGTCAAGGGAGGTGAAAAGATTCACCAGACACAGAGCGGGGAGCAGAACAGGCAGAGGGACTGAAACACACTGCTGAGGGCAGCAGTGGGCAAGGCAGGAGAGATATGCTACACCATGTGGGTCCCCTCCCTGGCAGGCGGCAGGGATAGAACTTGTGCTGCAGTGGCTGCAGTTTGCTTCATAGTGCATTGCTTAACCCGCTGCGCCACCAGGGAGGCCCCTTCGAAGGCTTTTTAAACAGGGTATGTTATGTCCATAATTCTACTTGTGTGCTGGATTATAAAGTGGTGGCAGCCAGCTGGTAATTAGAGAATAATTGCTTATGGTCTTTCCCAGTTCTAAGCTTAAAACAGACCCCTTAGATGTTAGCAACAGTTTCTAACCAAAGTGTAGACTCCATGGATATTCATCTTGGAAGACATTTCATTTATTTACTTGCAATTAACATTTTTTTTTGCTAAAAAGACATCATGTAGAGTAAATACCAATGCTATAACGCATTTCTCTATATTCACTGTAAGATAAGTACTTAATCTAAAAGAGAGGTTGACAACATTTTTCTGTAAGTCCCCGCTCTGTGGGCCAAAAGGCAAAAGTAGGGCTATGTGGTTGTTTATACAAAAGAGAAGATTCCTGCCTCCTCCCCCTTTGCCTGGGGTAGGCTGTGCTGTTGCTTTGATTCTACTTGCATCACAGTAGAGCAGCTAGCAAGTCAGTGTATCTCACTTGGGTGACTTCCTGATACCAGGGTGCCATTCCTTCCTTTCAGAGAACCAGGCCATCTCATCTTGATCTACTGACTGGCTCAAGGGGGGGCAATTTGCCAAGTCACTGACTCCCAGACTGAGAGTCCACCACTGGTGCCTGGCATTTGCCAACAGGAACCTAGGTGCTCAGACCTCAGCAGACTGCAGGCCAGAGAGACCGGCCTTGAAGCTCTAGAGGGGACAGGGGGAAACTAAGGCCTCACTTGGTCTTTGAGGCTCAAAGTGACATCCCATAGCAATATGGGGGAGGGGGGCATCGTTACCTGGCATCCATTGGGTGGAGGCCAGAGGTGCTGGAAAACACCCTTCAATGCACAACCCATCACCACAAGGCATCATCCAGCTCCAAACATCATTAGTGTGAGGTTGAGAAATCCTGATCTAGAATAACAAAATATTGCTCTATAATACATGAGGTGCTTTAAAAAATGTCTTATTTTAGATCCTAAGATGGCTCATTACCTTTTATATAGTAATGGTATCTCCTCCACTAGATCAGAAGGCTCATATTCATCTGTTTCATTCACCTTGTATTCCCATTTTCAACATTCATGATTGGTGCATTGTTAATAAAAATAGTTAACATTTATTGGGTGTGTTAAACCTAAACACTGTACTAGGTAATTTGTAGACATCGTCTCATTTGTCATATCAGAGGTAGGTGCCATTAACTCCAGTTGGAGGAAGGTAGATTTGATATTGAAAGGTTAAGTAATTTTCTCAATGTCACACAATTAGAGGAGCTGGAATCAATGTTTAATGTTTCAGATGAAAAGAGTTTTGGGGGCCTCCCTGGTGGCACAGTGGGTTGAGCACCGCACTGTGAAGCATCCGCAGCACAGCAGCGTGAGTTCGTGAGTTCGATCCCCGGCCAGGGAGGGGACCCACATGGCACAGCAGACCTCACTGCCTCGCCTACTGCTCCCCTCAGCAGTGTATTTCAGTCGATCTGCTCCCCACTGTTGCCTGTTCTGCCTGTTCTGTTCCCCACTCTGTCTCTGGTGATCCTCTCACCTCCTGCGGCTCTGGCCTTGGACCACTTTGGGAAAAGGTAGTCTGAT
This sequence comes from Galemys pyrenaicus, assembly GCA_019455555.1. Classification (NCBI taxonomy): domain Eukaryota; kingdom Metazoa; phylum Chordata; class Mammalia; order Eulipotyphla; family Talpidae; genus Galemys; species Galemys pyrenaicus. The sequence continues at coordinate 5,944,495 of JAGFMF010011768.1, forward strand.
GCCACAGCTTAAGGTGCCCGGGACTTGGAGGTTAGAGAGAGAGGTAAACCTTCGAAGGCTTTTTAAACAGGGTATGTTATGTCCATAATTCTACTTGTGTGCTGGATTATAAAGTGGTGGCAGCTCCCTCTCACCTCCCGTGACTCTAACCAGCTCTTATATGCATAAATAAATAAATCTTAAAAAAAAGAGAGAGTTTTGGGCACTGGTTGCTTATTAGTATGAATATAATTAACATGATTGAAGCCACAAATTAAAAAAATTAATGGCTTAAACTAATGATTTATAAACCATATGGCTTTTATAAATTTATTTTAAGTAATAGATGTTTGCAACAATGGTGTTTCAGTTGTTTTAATAACTCAAGGACTAGAGTTAGGATCTTTAGAGAAAAATCAACCTCAATGTATCACAGAACAAAGGAGAAGATAAGAGCAAAGGACATTGTAGAGGGGTGTTTGCAGGAGCCTGCAAAAGAAGCCTTCTAGTTTACAATTAGCTAATTAGTGCTAATTTGATTGAATTTTATCTTGGGTTGATAGAGATAATTCTTAGGAAACTGTGGTCAGTGAACCTCAGGTGCTTAGAAGCAGAGAATATTCACCTTAAAAGAAAAATAGAAATGACTCTAATCTTAATGAATATAGATGTTGATGTGTTGTAAAAACATTGAACTTTTCTGGTTTACTTACTCTCTATTTTATTTTTTATATAACTTTTTAAAATTTTTTTTTAAAGATTTATTTATGCATACAAGAGCTGGGGTACAGGCCAGAGTCGCCGGAGGTGAGAGGATCCACCAGAGACAGAGTGGGGAGCAGAACAGGCAGACGGACTGAAACACACTGCTGAGGGCAGCAGCGGGCGAGGCAGGAGAGGTTTGCTACGCCATGTGGGTCCCCTGGCGGGCAGCAGGGATTGAACTTGTGCTGCAGTGGCTGCGGTTTGCTTCATAGTGTGTCACTTAGCCCACTGCACCACCAGGAAGGCCCCTTTACTCTCTATTTTAAAAAAAATGTTTTTATAGGATGTGTACAGATTTTTAAAATTAAAAATTTTTGAGTAGGTACTTTATTTCTGTGTTACAGAAAGCACAAAACAAGAGTGAACTCTCATTATAGTCCTCAACCCAGTGCTACTGATAAATACTAGAAACATTACTAGTTTCTTGTAAATGCTTTCACTCATTCCTATGCTCACATGTTTCACTGATTTTTTTTTTACGTACTGTTCAGCACCTTGCTTTTTTTCATCAGACATATCCTGGAGATCTTCCTATTTGGAACTTTCTTATTCTTTATAATGAATACACATTATTCCATTTAGTGGCAATATCATAATTTCATTTGTTTCCTGTCCATAGATAGCTGTGTTGTTTCTCATATAATGTATGTTTTTAAACAATAATAAATTTTGGCTTGGGCCCTCCCTGGTGGCGCAGTGGGTTAAGCACCGCACTGTGAAGCAAACCACAGCCACTGCAGCACAAGTTCAATCCCTGCTGCCGGCCAGGGCAGGGACCCACATGGCGCAGCAGACCTCTCCTGCCTCGCCTGCGGCTCCCTTCAGCAGTATGCTTCAGTCCATCTGCCTGTTCTGCTCCCCACTCTGTCTCTGGTGGATCCTCTCACCCCCCACACCTCTGGCCTGTACCCCAGTGCTTGTACGCATAAATAAATAAAATCTTTTTTAAAAAAAAATTTTGGCTTAACCAATAAATATGGACCAATCAGCTCTTAATGATTGCTCGTTCACTTTCAGAATCCTCAAAGTCAGTCAGGCTAATCTCGCCCTTCACCCCATCCCCTCCCCACAGAAAACCCAAAGAAACAAGCTTACAAAAAAAAAAATCTTAAGTGACTTACCCAAGATGACACAGCTAGTTGCCCAAAGTCACAGAGTTAATGACGGAGCCAGGACTGGAATCCTCCTCTATGTGACTCTTGGTTCTAAAGGATGAAATTCTACCAGCAAAACCAATGAAACAATCCAAGTATGTCATTTAAAAATTAATCTTGAAGTAATGATTTATCCTTCCTTCATTTCTATGAGTTAATACATTTCTGTTCACTAAACAAATACTATGCTTTTTAAAGTCAATTGTGCAAAAAAGGGGAAAGAAAACTGTATTTGGACAAGATCCAGATATTATAAATTATATTAGCATTTAATATTAGACTTTATACTACAGTTCACAAATCTGGTGTGAATCCTCACCATCCTGAGATTTCTCATTGCTTGATTTTGCTGAGTAAAAGGGCACAGGAGCCATTACTTCTGATAAACAGCAATGCACTTTTAGAAAAGTAGAAATGAAGAGTTGAATGCATGATGGCAGCCTGAGGAAGGAGACTTTTTTGGTGCTTATTTCTGAACGAGGCTGACAGGGTGAGCTGGTAGGGTTTTCCATTTATTTCAGAGTTTCCATTTTGACTGTTTCTCAACTTATCCTCTTCATCTCTGCCACCACTGCTCTCCTCCAAAGAACTATCACCTCTACTCCGGACTGTTGAACTAACATCCCAACATAACCCCTTTTTTACTCTTGCACCTCACAGCCTCCTGGCAATTCCCTCTATCCTTAGTAATTCTTAGATTTCAACTCAGTTATCACTTTCCCAGGGAAACTTCCCTGAAGCCACTAAGGAGGCAAATTCTGCTCATTCTAGAGCCACATAGCAATATCATTTCCTTCAAGGAACTTCACAATCTTCATTTCTCTCACTAGACAGCAAATCCATGGGGCCTAAGGCCCATATCATTATTTAGTATTTGCTGACCACAATTTGGTGTTCAACAAATACTTGTTGACTACAGATGTTAATGGCTATTATATTGAAAGCGTGTGGCAACCGTAAAGCTGAAGGTAGGTGGCCCCTCCCTACCCATTGGAAAGACAGCTAAAACTGATTTCTAAAATTGTGCCAATAATGTTATTGTTCACAACTTACCCCCGATAGAGTTGCCATCTGAGGAATTTTGGGGACGAATTAAGGTACTTTTTTCTATAACATCCTGCTGGTAAAAATATGAAAGCCATTCCAAAAAGGCTTTTTAAACAGCAAAAAGCTCTTGCATATCACCCCACAGTAAAACTGTGAGGGATTTGTTTGCCTATATCTCACCCCCCCCCCAAGGTATGGATGTTTTATGATTGTTTATGATATAATTTTGTATATTATGTTTTACCTTTTTGTTTCCAATATGTTTCTTATCTTCAAAAGGACTAAAACTTTACTAAGGGTCATGCTGTATGTCAGAGATTCTTACTTTGGGGAATACTATCCCCCAGGGGACATTTGGTAACATTTGGAGACATTTTTGCTTCTCACAAGAATATCTTAAGATGCCAGAAAATGGGGAGGGTGAACTCTTGGGTGGAGGCCAGAGATGCTGCTGAACATTCTACTATACACCCTCAGCTCCTCCCTTCATATTATCTGGCTCTGAATATCAACAGTGCTGAAGTTTTGAAACTCAGAGTATTCTAATACTGGGACAGGAAGGCTCAAGTTAATGGTCTTAGAAGGGAGGGGGGATAATATATACACTAAAGAGATACAGGTCAAATGACTTTGCATTAATGAATGGAGTTTTTATAAAAGTAGTTGACGCAAAGTAACTGTTGCCTCTGGGAAGAGGAAAGGACTATATGGCATAGCAACTATAGTTTTTACCATTTAGAAGTTGTTGACCAGGATCTTCCCTACCATTCAGACACTTGAAACACATCTGTTGATCATTCCAGATGGGGTTATTTGGTACAATATGACCTCACTACCTAGAGGGTTAGAGGAGGGTACCTGACCCAAGTGAAGTTCTTTTCTGGCATCTTAAGACATTCTTGTGTCCCTAGAACAAATTCTTTTTTGTGACAGCTGACTCAAGATGATTTCTGTTACTTTTAAGCTGAGACGGTTTGAGCAACAGAACGACTCAGGGATGGTTATAAAATTCATCTCTAGGGAAAGACTGTTCTTTTTAAAAACAGTTTAATGGGTCTTCTGGGTATATGAAAGTAAATTCATTCTGGACTAGAGCAGCTCAGACCAATTATGAACAACTGTAATGCCCCGTGTGTCAAGGATGACTGCATTGTGGGCAAGGCTTCATCTCTGCAGACAGCACTAGTGCGCCTTTGTCTTGTGATTTCTGTTTTGGTTTTGAGGGCATCTTTATTTTCTTTGAGGAGAGCTGGAGATGACTAGAGAGAGAACTCTAAGGAACGTAAGACTGGAGAAAGGAGGCTTTTATCCTGGCAAGATGAGATGCTGAGTGGAGCAGAGTGGGTGAGTACTGGGAACTCTAATAGATTCCATGTGATTTAGTTTTAAGTTTTCTTATATTATTTTCAGCTTTTCATTGGAAAAAAACTTTTTAACTGGGAAGCCTACTCTTAGCTGTGCTTTGGGAAATTGAGGAAGTTGCTGTGGTCAAGTTTAAGGAGAAGATAATGCTGGAAAGCTCTTTGACAGAGTTCTGTATACCCTTCAATCTAACAATTGTACCCTAAAAATTCCATACATGATTCAGGAGACTATTCACAAATACTCATAGCAAGCGGTGGGGAGAAAGGTAACAATTTAAATGTTGTATATAGATAAATCATATTTATACAATGGTATGCTATAAGGCAGAGGAAATAAAAACTATACCACAGGGATAGATTCTAGAAGCACAGAATTTATTGAAAACAAAGGTAGCATAATTTCGCATGGAAATAATTTTACCAATTCAAGCCACAGTAAAAAGTATATTATCTAGTAATATATATGGTAATTTCATAAAGGCAAGTTGTCAAGATAGTGATTACCCCTGGTAGGAAGTAGGGAGAAGGTGGGATCTGGGAGGAGCCCACAGAAAACTTCAACAGTATAGGTTAATGTTTTGTTCCATAAACTGGACGATAATTGGATGATACATTCATAGATAGTTATGTCTTATTGTTTACACTAACACATTCTTTTGTATATGCCAGACATTTCTGCATGACAAAGAGGCTTTACTTTTACATGATTATCAGCATACTAAATGATAACGTGTATGAGTTCTGTTGTCTCCTAATTTTGTTGTTTTAAAATTTATTTATTTACTGATTGATGTATGCATACAAGAGCTGGGGTACAGTAGAGAGTCACAGGAGGTGAAAGGACTCACCAGAGACTGAGTGGGGAGAGGTCTGCTGCGCCACGTGGGTCCCCTCCTTGCCGGGGGATGGAACTAGCGTTGCTGTGCAGCAGATGCTTCACAGTGTGGCGCTCAAGCCGCTGCGCCACCAGGGAGGCCCCTGTTTCCTAATTTTGGATAAGAGAAACTGAAAGAAGTTGAAACAAGTATGTTAATAGTCATTGTTTTAACCTATAGCCAGAAAGGACTAGTTTAAGGCTGGCTGCTGCTTCACATGGGTACAAATAAGTATTCATGACTTTCTTTCATAGCTAAAGCTCCTGACCGTCAAGAAAGTTTTGGGGGGATGTATTTATCCGTCTTAAAATTTCTTTTTTTGGGTGCTACATCTACAATATATATGTTGCTTTAGCTAACAGGCATAGGAAAACAGACAACATATACCCATTGAATTCCTAAGAAATACAAGGTAAAAAGATTAAATCTTTGGATAAGGTCTAAGTCTGTACAAAGAAGCTAGATTCACTATTCAAAAAGTGAAGGAACCTACTATATTATATGCAAAAATAGTCAGTTGTTGCAAGACTATCATTCAGGCTTTACTAAAATTTAATATTCCATGAATGCATATGATACAACAATCCATGGAACAGGTGCTTCCTTCTTTTTCCCTCTCCAGTTATATGACAGTCTTCATGAACTAGTTAGAGGTCGCAAAGGACAAGCGGTTAAACTTCATCCCTGTTCTCTGAAAGCAGGTTGGAGGTTGCCATCTTCTGGTTTTCCTACACTTCAGTGCTGCAATGGCCAGGGGATTCCAGATCTGCAGTTTCCTTGACCTTGAACTCCTCTCTCAGTAGGCAGCAGTGTTCAATTTCAGCCTGAGTTTCTTTGGTGCAAAGGCCTGGGAGGTCTTTTCCATGGTCTGCTTTTTAGGCCGCAGCAGCTACTGGATGCTCCAAGACTGACCCTTAGATTTGTCTGAAATGAAAGAACAATTGTCAAATTGCTTGAGAGTACAATATATACTTCTACAGTTTATGAGAGTGTCAAATTGGGATTTATTTTTTTTCCTTTGCTTTGGGGAAGGAAGGGAAGCGATTCACCCTTGAACAGCTGTCTTGAAGGTTCTTTGTGAACCAGGGGCAACGTCCTCTGCTCTTGGGACACTGATGATTTCTGTCCAACATCCTGCAGAAACTCTAAAGGAGAGAGGGAAGAAACGGTGGCAGCACGGATTCTTGGGGGCTAACTGGGGACAGCAGAAAAAGTTACTGTTTCACAATGTTGCACAACAGAACTTAAAAAGTTGCTGTAGCTGACTTTATGTACTTCTGATAGTTCTAGTTTCTAAAGGTTGCAACATTTTCCCCTCCTTGGAAACTGAAGGGTGGGGCAGTCCCTCCTTAACGCCCACGCCTTGGCACCTGCAGTTCCAAGTGTGGAAGACATGCTTTGTTGGTCCTGCTAACTCCTGTTCCTCCTTTAAAATATGAAGATCAAGGGTATCGCCTCTCTGATTTCTCATCCCAGCATCACCACCGCGCTGAGGTTTTTGGATAAGTCGCTTGGTCAAGCCTCCGTTTTCCAAGGATAGGATTATCCAGTGTCTGTGAGAACTGGGCGGCGGGTTTGGAGCCTGGGTTCTTGGATCAAGCGGCATAATTGGAACCCAGCCCGCCGGCTTTCTCCCAGGGTTTGCGTTAATTACAGCGCGTCAGTTTCAGGGACGCTCTGACTCCAAAAAGTTTAATCCTCGCGGAAACCCAGTCACCACTTAGCCCCTCTCGGGGGTCCCCACTCTTTGGCTGGAATCTCCACCGATTTCTCTTCCACTTGTTGAGGCCACCAGTGCGCCACACCAGGCTGGGCTGACAAAGTCCTCCAAGGCAGGCGCGCGGCCGCGGGGAAGAGGTTCGGTGACAAGCTAGCCCGCCGAGATCACGCTGCTCTCCCACGTGGGATTCTGATTGGCTGAAGGCAGCCGCTCGCACGCGCGTCTTCCGGACAGAGGCGGGGCTAGAGCACAACTTCCGCCGCGAGGCGCAGTTGTCGAGCTTGTCGGGCCCAATGGCGGCCCCGTTGCTTCACACGCGGTTACCCGGAGATGGGGCCTCTTCGGCCTCCGCGGTCAAGGTGCTCGGCGCATCGAGGACCGGGTGAGAGTTCCCCCGCTTCTTTTTGCGCATCCGGGGCCAAAGCCCAGGAGGAGGATGAAGAGAGCGGATCTGAAAGCGCCTGGGACAAAGCTGATGCAGTGGGGGTATGAGCGGAGGGTAGAGGGTCATCTGAGGTTTTCAGGAGAGAACCCAGGCCCCTTAAATGGCTCATGAACTTGGAAGTGGGACTGGAAAATTGAGTATGTTCTTGGTTCTAGAAACCCCTCTCTTCTCCTCCCCTCCCCACTGGGCTCCTTCACAGCGTCGCAGGCCTGGGTACTGCGTTCTGCCCTATTAAGTTTGCTCCCCACTTTTCCTTGTGGATTTGGAAAGAATTCCCTATACTGTTCGCATCATCAACCGAAAGCTGTCACCGATGACAACTTGACTCTCAACTAGGGGAAAAAAATTATTTCGACACATTTAACAGGCTCTTGCTTAATCTTTAAAGCCCCTAACTCTCACAAGATAAATTTGGAGACAAAGTTTGACTTTTCGAGTCATTGGTAGAATGTTATGGTTTTCATTAATTTGCTCTGTTTAAAAGAGGCAAACCTTGTAAAACTCATGATATCATTGTTCATATTTATTAAGCTCCTGTGTTAAGACACAGGGAACAGTAGTCTATCAAAGTCTGTGCTCACAACAAAACTTAGCGTGAAGGGAAAGAAAGATAGTAAATAGGACAGTAAATAAATGAGCTGGATGTTTTCAAATAGTGAGAACTGCTGTGAAGAAATAAAACCGTAATTGATGGAAAGTTGGGAGAGGATGGGTAATTTAGACTTCTGATGGAAGGCATCTCTGATGTTTGAATGAAGGTGAAAATCCAGTCATAAATAAATCTGGGGTGAGGATGTTTCCGATAGAGGATTCTAATATGGAGTGAAATGCAGCCAATGTGGCAACTTTTAAGAACAGAAAGGGCACTGTGTCTGTACTATAGTGACTAGAGCTGAGGTCAGGGAGGTGGGCCTGAACCAGATGAATGGGACTTTGAAGACTACTATAAGGAGTTTGGATTTGTGTTCTAAGAGGGAAACCTTTGTCCAGTTTAAGCAGCATAGTAGAGTAGCATGATCTGTTTACATCTTTGTGGGACCATTATATTGCTGAATGATGACTGACTGTCGCTGTGGAAGCAGGGAGGACAGTTAGGCTGTAGTAGTAGTTTCACTGAATGGTGATGGTTTGATTAATATTGGCTATTATAATCTTTATTCTCTGTCATGCTCTTAACAGTTTGATACTCTTGGTTCTATAGGATTTCAGATATGCTTGCAATAGAGAATGATTTCTTCAGCTCTCCCCCAAGAAAAACTGTTCGGTTTGGTGGAACTGTGACAGAAGTCTTGCTGAAGTACAAAAAAGTAAGAGGTGATAACATGAGGTTTATTGGGTATAATTGGGTTTTGTTGGCCAGAATACATTTATAGCTTATCCTGAAGACCAGTATACATAATTAAATTTTAGTTATCAGTCTTGAAATTAAATCTTTAATGGCAGCATGATACTGTCAATCGGAAATTAGAGTAATAACCTCTTTGCTGAGGTTTCATAACTTCAGAATCTTTGAATAATGAATGACTGTTTTTATCTATAGTAAGCATTCGTAAGCATATGTATGCATGGATGGTATCTTTGTTCCTTCTCAAATAGATCATTACAGTTTTTTTCTCTACCCTTAAATGCTTTTGAGAATTTTTTTTTTAAGATTTTATTTATTTATGCATACAAGAGCTGGGGTACAGGCCAGAGGCGTGGTGGGGTGGGGGAGTGTATGTGTGACAGAGGATTCACCAGAGACAGAGTGGGTGGGGAGCAGAACAGGTGGATTGACTGAAATACACTGCTGAGGGGATCAGAGGACGAGGCAGGTGAGGTCTGCTGCACCATGTTGCCTCTCCCTGGCCGGGGATCGAACTTGAGCTGCAGTGACTGGAAGCCCCACAGTACAGCGCTCAACCCCTTGCGCCACCAGGGAGGCCCCCTTTTTGAGAATTCTTAAGAGTGCGTGTTACACGAATATGTCAGTACACAAACATACCTAAATGTGAATGACCTTTTAGTTGTCATCTTTCTTCAAATCCCCTACTCCACTGACATGAGTTTTAAAGTTTTTGCAATGATTTTATAATCAATTTCACACATACAATTGAAATGCAAAAGTTAAAATGTTCCTTTTGTAATTTCCTCAGATATTAAGGTATAGTTAAAAGTCTTGCTGTTGATCTTTAGCAGGAAACTAAAGCAAACAAAATTTCATTTATTTCCTTTCTTGTTAAGGGTGAGACAAGTGAATTTGAGTTGTTGAAGAACCAGCTGTCAGATCCAGATATAAAGGTAATTTTGTGTTTGATCATTAGCACACTTGCTGCAGCCCAGTAAAGCTTGGTTTGCCCCTTAGCTCCAGTTCCATCCTCTGGCGCTAGGTCTCTCCTCCGTCCCTCCCACATTAAACCAGTGGTTTTCAAGCAGTGGTATTTTTGTTCCCAGAGGATGTTTAAGGATAAGTCGAAGACATTTTTGGTTGTCATGATTAGGGGCAGATTTTTAAACGTCCACAAAAGTCAACATACAAAGTGTTTTCACTTTTTTAGGGCAAAAGGTTTTGCATAGAATTTGTTTTCCTGTATATCAGTAAATTCATTTTTTTAAACAGAAAATTTAACAAACTTTTCTGTTTTGATATAAACTAAAATTTTCATTTCAGTTTTGGCTTGATTCCAAGTTTGTGACCTCACCCCCTCATCCCTTAAATTTTATTGATAGATTGTTGGTATAGAATTGTATCATTTTTTCATATTGTTTTAGAAGATTTGTGATTTTGAAAGTACTTTCCTTTGCTTAACCTAAGGATGACCAGATCATTAACTGGCTGTTAGAATTCCGTTCCTCCATCATGTACTTGACCAAAGATTTTGAGCAGCTTATCAATATTCTGTTGGTAAGTTGACCTTTTATTTCTCTGACTGGCCTGTGATTCAGTGCTTAGAAAATATTGTATATCCTATCAATAAAATGTTTCTTTTCTCTTTCCTTCCTGCCTTTAGAAGTTGCAGTGGTTGAATAGAAGCCCAACAGTGGTGGAGGAGTACTTGGCTTTCCTTGGTAATCTTGTATCAGCACAGACTGTCTTCCTTAGACCATGTCTCAGCATGATTGCTTCTCATTTTGTGCCTCGTAAGTGGCTACTGTTTGTTTGCTTTGATTTTTCATTTTTTAATAGCTCTCTATTATAATAACTACCCTCCCAGTACACTTTGGAGATTACGCCACAGTGGCATATTCTAGGATACATATTTGGCATATTCTAGGATACTTATTTGGCAGCAGTTCTATACCTCTGTTCCCTATAATGAGTGCTGTGGAAGCGTCTAGATTCATTGCATTGCTGTGATTTTTTTTTTTTTTTAAATGGGACATAATTTGCTCCAGTGAGCTTCTAAGGTCTTATAAGTCAGGAATTTCTGGCTGTTTAAAATTAATTTACTTGATTTGTCATTTCTTTAGATTTTCAATTATTGTACGAAGTTTGGACAATAGAAAAATCAGTTTTTGTGGATAGCTGTTGATTAGTTAGGACAATGAAAGAAAAGTGACTTTTTTTCTTTTTCTTTCTAAAGCCCGAGTGATCATTAAGGAAGGTGACATAGATGTTTCAGATTCTGATGATGAAGATGATAGTAAGTATAAAGAGTAAAGCAAAGAATGTGTCTATTTTTTTTTTTAAAGATTTATTTATTTATGCATACAAGCACTGGGGTACAGGCCAGAGGTGTGGGGGAGTGAAAGGATTCACCACAGAGAGCGGGGAGCAGAACAGACAGATCAACGGAAGTACACTGCTGAGGGCAGCAGTGGGCACAGCAGGAGAGGTCTGCTGCGCCATGTGGGTACCCCCCCCTGGCCGGCAGCAGGGATCGAACTCGTGCTGCAGTGGCTGCGGTTTGCTTCATAGTGCGTTGCTTAACCCACTGCGCCACCAGGGAGGCCCAAGAATGTGTCTTGTGTCTTGAAGAGTGCTTATGCTAAATGATGAAGTATTCTGGCCACTCACTCTAGGACCTGTTCTGATAGGTAGAATGTTAGAAATGGCAGGTTTTGATCGGTCTTTGTGTTATACTTAACATTAATAGTCAGTCTGTTGTCCCTAATGCATTCCTTACGTAATTTGTTTTTTAATCCTCATTGGTAGTTAGTTATGGCGAAAAAAATCTTGACTTTTTTTTTTCTCTAATAAATGATTCACTTTTGGTTGCCAGTTGTTTTTAACTTCAAGTATATGACTTTCCATTTTCTTTTGACACTCATAGTCTCGCTTTTTCCTTGTAGATCTTCCTGCAAACTTTGACACATGTCACAGAGCCTTGCAAATAATAGCAAGATACGTCCCATCGTAAGTGTACTTTGATCACTTATTTCGAATTGTGGTGTTTAAGTCTCGAGAATTATAATCAATTCGTAGAAAATTTATAAAATGTTAGTAGCATAAAACCAGTTTATGCCACGTTTTTGGGATTCTTTTGATGGATCGCATTCTATAGAAAACATTTCAGTTTTTTCATTCATTGCCTTTAATTTCTCAAAACTTGTGTGGAAATTGTTCCCCAAGTTTTGTATAGTGGTTGGAATTTTGCTTTTATCTTCAACAGACATGCTATCCCCGATTCTTCAGTGAGAAACTCCCCTGTGTATTTGTGTCATGGCGTGTAGAAAATATTTTAAGGTGTTGGTTTTCTTTTGAAAGGGTGGGTTTCAAGGTTCCTCTGTAAGATTATTCTTTGGTAACTTAAATCCAAGTTGATAATTTTTTCCTCGTTTTAAAATAATGTATGTGTAGTGGTATAGGCTTTTGAACTGAAACTGTTAAGCTTTTGTAACAAAATATTCTGTTAATTTGCTTTTAATAATAGAGGTTTATTTTACTCTTCAGAGAAGAAATGTTAGCTTCTGGAAACCACAGTTAATGTAAATTGGTTGTTATGTTTGTTTTTAAATAGGACACCGTGGTTTCTTATGCCAATACTGGTAGAAAAATTTCCGTTTGTTCGAAAATCAGAGAGAACCTTGGTAAGAAATCATTTCTTGGGGATAATAATGGAACAGTTGTTTTCTGTGAATTTATTTCAAGTAATATTCTTAAGAGTTGTTTTGCCCATTGTGTTTGAATGTGAGGAATCCAGGTTATGTTTTCAGGTCTGTTGTTAAAGAATTTGGTACAGTTATTTTGTCTAAAGCTTAGCTGCTTTTTTCACCTAACACAGGTACTGGGATACCTTTTGTAGATGAAGCCGACACTTAAGAAATAAAAATACCTAGTGTTAATTGTGTGCCAAATTCAGATCATATGTCTTGATTTTATTCTAGCTTTTCTGTGCCATAGCACAGAAGGGAAGAGAAAAATAAAAAGTTGTTTTGTCTTCTAGATTTTAAAATCAAGAACAAGACTTTGAAATTCCTGTCTTAACAAGTAACTGAGGATTCACAGTGCCTTTATCTCTAGTTACTATGTTCAAATGAAAGGCAGAGTCCATTTCAGAACTATCTGATCTGCAGATGAGAATTATCAAAATAGTTCTTGTTACCAGCTGTAAATGTGACTTATTTGAATATGAAGGTTGACTGAAGTTTTGCTAATGTTTGTGATAGTCTGCTTCAAGGGGAATATGAAAAACCCTACGGCTCTTAAGACTACGGGTGCAAAAATACTCCACTAGAAGATGGAATCTAACAACATATAAAAAGATGTTTGCACTGTGACTGAATGAAGTGTATCCTAGGATTGCAAGGTTGATTTAGTCCTGCAGATCAGTTACTATGACAAACTGTATCAATAGAATAAGTATGAGAAAAACCACATCATCATCTTAATCAGTGCTGAAAAGGCATTCGCTAAACACGAAAACCCTTTGATGACAAAAACAAGGGTGCCTTCAACCTGATGGCTGGCGTCTGTGAAGAACTCAGAGAGCATACTCAGTGGTGGAGACCCAGTGCTTTCCTTTAGCTAAGGACCTAAACAAGGATGTTTACTTGGCTGCCTTTGCTGAGTGTTGTACCAGACATTCTAGCCAGGGCAGTTAGGCAAGGAAAGGACATGCAAATTGGAAAGAAAGCAGTGAAGCTATCTCTAATTTCAGATGTCATAATCTTACATGTAGGAATACCCTAAGGCATTTTCCTAAGGAAAACTGTGAAAGCTGATACATGATTTCAGCGTGGTTGTAGGATATCATAAGATAATGTATAAAGTCTAGTTTTACAAAGCAATTTAGTGGGAAAAGAATATTGTTTTTAACAAAAGGTTCTTGGACAAGTGAATTTCCACATGCAGCAACCCCTCCTCACAGCATATACAAAATGAACTCAGAATAGCTGTGAAAGCCCTAAATATAAGAGCTTAATAGACTTTTTTCAAAATTAAAATCATTTGGGAATCTTCAAGAAAGTGAAAGGACAACTCAAATAGTAGGAGGAAATACCTGCAGTTACATATTGGATACTTATGCCTTAAATAGAGAACTCTTAGTAACTCAAAAATTAAAAAAGCAGATCACCCAGTTTAAATATGGGCAAAGGCTCGGAATGAAGAGGTGTTTTTCCAGAACAGATAAACAAATGGCCATGAGCACACGAAAGACCGTCATTGGCCATCAGGAAATGCAAGTCAGAACCACTTCACACCCACTTGGATGTCCGCAATCAGAGAGAAAGTAACGACTGGGTGGATGTGGAGAAGTCAGAATACAGTGCGTTGCTGGTGAACATGTAAAATCCCTAGGTGAACGGTGCAGCTGCTCTGGACATTGGTCCGGCAGATCTTCAAAAAGGTTGAATATGTTTGCCGTATGACCCAGGTGTTACGCGGCTGGGTTGTACCAAGAGAAGTAAAAACATGTTCACACAAAAATCTTCACATGAATGCTTATAGCAGCATTGTTCATGATAGCCAAACTACGGAAATGACCAGAAGTCTGTTGACTGATGAATAAACAAAATGTGGTATTTATTTATCTACAATGAAAAATTATTAGACAGAAAAAAGTAGTGAAATTGCTAAAACATGAATGAACCTTGAACATAAGCTAAAACACCGTGTGTGAAGATTTCACTTGTATGAAATGTTTAGGCAAGTTCAGAGCAACAGAAAGTGGACAGACCGGAGGGCTGGGGCAAGGCACATCAGGGTTACTTACACAGGTTTTTTCTAGGATGAAAATGTTCTAAAGTCACTTGCAGTGATTGACTCACAATTCTGCATATACTAAAACCATTAAATGCTGGCATGTAGATGGGTGAATTGTGCATGAATTGTCTCAAATTTGTGTCAGATGACTGTAGAAGTGTATAAATTACAAATCTGCTGGGGGTAGAGGAATTGCACTGAACATTGTGTGTATAGAGGGACAATTTCTGTGTTGCTGGATGGTCTATATCTTCTGCTTATAATAGATAGTGTGATTGATGTATTGCTTATATAATTACAAGATACTCTGTTGAAATATTTATCTTTCTATGTTTTAGGAATGCTATGTTCACAACTTACTAAGGATTAGTGTGTACTTTCCAACCTTGAGGCATGACATTCTGGAGCTTGTTATTGAAAAACTACTCAAACTAGATGTAAGTATGGAATAATCTTTTTAGTCCTGATTCTTATATTTTAAATTTTTTTGTTATTTTTATAGTGTATGAAACCATATTAGCAACAATGGAAGAGAACCCCCAGTTCTACCTTTGAAAATTCATTTTTTGAAAATTCATTTTTTGAATTCCCTTGGTGAGCTGGAGCTTGTAGACCAGCCCATCTCATGGCTGGAGAACAGGCGTTGACTAATCCCATGGAAGTGCGAGTACCCTCGTGGCAAATGCTTCCACGGACAAGTCGTTTTTATGTGCTAGAAAACCTCACAAAGTTGGAGGACAGAAGGCATTCCTCAGGAAGCACTGTTGATGAGGTTCTGTGCACCTTTTTAAAAATAGGTCTCAAGGTGCAGTAGAATGAAAGTGGTGGGTTTTCATGACCTTGTGAAGTAAAGGTGAACTCTGGTGCTTGAGACTGAAGGGAGAGGGGAAGAAATTATAGTGAATGCAGTTTCTATGTTGTTGGATAGTCTTGTTTTTTCTGTTTAAATATTGAAATCAAAGTTAGATGTTTCCTTTATATCCATGGAGTAGAATTTTTTTTTAGACTTATTTATGCCTATAAGAGCTGGGGTACAGGCAAGAGTTCCGGGAGGTGAGAGGATTCACCAGAGACTGAGTGGGGAGTAGAACAGGCGGATCCACTGAAACACACTGCTAAGGGGAGCAGTGGGCAAGAGAGGAGAGGTCTGCCTCATCATATGGGTCCCCTCCCTGGCGGGGATCGAACTCACGCTACTGTGCTGCGGATGCTTTACAGTGTGGCACTCAACCCGCTGCACCACCAGGGAGGCCATGGAGTAGAGTCTTGGTGTTGCTGTTAACAGTAATAAGAAAGGTCAGGAGGGAATCGGAAGATGAGGAGTTCCATTTTGGACTGATCGAGGCGAGGTGGGGAGCTGGATGACAGTGTCACCAGGCAATTGGACCTGTAGGGAGGAGGCTGAAAACAGGCCTGTGGAATGGTGTTTAGGAGAGGAGTCAGGAAGTGAGTGGAAGTGGGAGGAAGACTGAGGGTGTGCATAGCCGGGCTAACCTGGCGGGAGGAAGGGGCTGGTCAGCAGCATCCATACCACGGACACCTCCATGTTCTTGGTTGGGGTGGTTCGGAGGTACTCAGTGCTGTGGCAGTGAGGACCCAGTGGTGAGGAGGTAGAAACTGCCTTCAGGAGAGAGCATGGGTGGCTGAGGGATATGACAAAGACTAGGTGAGGTTCTGTGGTGTGGAGAGAGCAGAAGGCAGGGGTGAGGCGTGTTTCGGGTCTGAGGAGGTAGGAGGCAGAGGGGTAGAGAGGAGTAGAGAAGAGGTAGGCGGGGAAGAGGCAGGTCTAGGATGGGGGCATGTTGCTCCTTTGGAGTGAGACCTCTGGCCAAGTGCACGTGTAACCTCTGTGATTCTCCCTTCTGTGTGCTTATGGACTGTGTTAGGGCACATTTGGAAAGAAGGTTATGGATGCGTAGATTGACTTAAAAAACATGATCTGATTGGTATATCAAGTTATATAACACTACTTCATAATTCAAATTTGACTTGCATGTCAACCTTTTTCTGTTCCGTTGATTTGGTGATGTGCTTTTCATACAATATGTTATCTTGCGCATAGTAAGAGATGGAATAAACTTTGAGTTTGCTGAAGCCGACTGATTTATACCATGCCATAGTTCGAACTGATTTCCTGAGTATTTGTAGCAAAAGGGGTTTGATTTTTAACCTTTAAATTCCTTTGAAACCCAGTTCATTTTGTAGGTTTGCATCCTGACTTGTGCCATAGGGTTATGTATGGTGTTAATCTGGACGCCTTTAAAATAAGTGTACACTGGATGAGTTTTCAGCGCCCAGACGTGTTTTCAGTTGTTTTTCTTCTCTTGCTGCGATGCAGGTGAGTGCACCCCGGCAGGACATTGAAGATGCTGAGGAAGCAGCAGCTCCAACTGGCAGTGGAACAGACGCCACGGAAGGACTGTTCAGTATGGTCAGCATCTGTTCACACACTCACGCATGGCGCTTCCTAACTGCAGGGCTGGGGAGCAGCGAGTGGCGCCTCATCTTTTTCAAGGCTTTAGGTTAAGCCAATAGTTCAGCAAACTAATTGATGTCTTTTTTTTTTTTTTAAAGATTTATTTATTTATGCATACAAGCACTGGGGCACAGGCCAGAGGTGTGGGGGGGATGAGAGGATTCACCACAGAGAGCGGGGAGCAGAACAGGCAGATCAACAGAAGTACACTGCTGAGGGGAGCAGCGGGCGAGGCAGGAGAGGTCTGCTGTGCCATGTGGGTCCCCTCCCTGGCCGGCAGCAGGGATCGAACTCGTGCTGCAGTGGCTGCGATTTGCTTCGTAGTGCGTTGCTTAACCCACTGCGCCACCAGGGGAGGCCCACTAATTGATGTCTTATATGTGACATTTGCTGCTGTCTAGTGGAGTTGGTTTCTTTTCAAGGCTTGAATTTGGGTTTGGTGAAATATGCTTCACTTTCATTCTTGTAGTTTTGGGTGTTTGTTTTTGTAAGCATGCCAGTTTAATTATATGTTTTACGAGTTGTCGAGATGCCATTTTCTACCTGGGGCAGTGTCTGAACTTGGGTTTGCTGGGAAGAGAGCCTGAGACAGGCATCCAGGTGTCCTTGGAATGAAGGGAGTGAGGGAAGAGGGGAAGGGACGGTGCCTGGATTTGGTCTCAGTGGGAACTAGCTACAGCCTGATCCCAGCAGAAGTTCTGGAGTTTGAATCACACCTCAGAGTTGGGCCTTCCTGGTCTGGACAGCCAAGAGGCCTCTTGCGGCACCCCCCCGGCCCTCCCCTGTCAGCCGTTAGTTCTGAGGGCCGGCTGGCAGGAGTGCAAGGGCAGCAGTGCTCTGCAGAAAGGGGCAGGTGGAAGCTGTGGCAGGGCGGCAGGGTGACCGTGTCCTGTGGGTGCTGATGGGGCGAGGGGATCATGCCGTCTGTGTGGCCTCACTGTTCTAGGTGCTGTTCTAGATAGGAATCAGACTGGGCTCTGAATCCACTTTCATTTTGACTTTATCTTTGAAGGATGAAGACGAAGAAACTGAACACCTAACAAAGGCCGACTCGGGGCGGTCTGACCAGATGGTGCATCCCGTCGCCGAGCGCCTGGACGTCCTGCTGTCTCTGCTTCTGTCCTACGTTAAGGATGTCTGCCACATTGATGGTAACGCTCCACAGTTGTCCCAGTAGCTGCTGTTTGTGGCACCCTGGGGCTCCACTGGGCATGTTTCTGCCATTATCTGGTATTCAAAGAAATCCTGTCAAAGCCTCATACGGTTGTGTGTGTAAGGACGAGGGGCTTACAGAGGAGCCCCAGCGCTTAAACGTGCCTGTGCCGTATGTACAGGCAGTGCATGTCATTACTAAGCTGCTTTGTGGCTTTTTCTGTTTTAAAAATGTAGCTTAGAGAGACGTAGTTAAGTCAAACTTGCGGCAACTTGAGAACGGTGGGACTGGGATGTAGGCTTTGTCACGTTGTCCCAGACGTTCAGACACTTAAGAATGGCATGGACGCTGCTCTCTGGTACTTGGTGTGTTGAATTTACGGGGTCTTAGTAATTGGTTCCTTTTGTAGTGAACATGCTCATTTGCTGCTTGCCCTCGTGCAACTTGGGTCCTCAGGCTTTGCTATGAAAAATGGGTGGTTTTTTCCCTGTCCACATTACTAAGATATAAGGGTGAAACGGCCAGTTGGAGCAATAAGATCTTTTTGCTCTTATAAAAATAACACATTAACTAGAGAAAATTTGGAGACTACAGGAAAGGATAAAAAAAACAAATGGTCATATTCCTACCGCTCAGCGAATCATTTATATTTTGGCACAATTTATTTTCTAAGCAGAAAATACTTGTTTCCTATATGAGTGTATTTTTCAGTGGAGTTGGGCTGTGTAGTGTTTCGTAATCCGTCCTGTGTGCTTCCCATGAACATGTTCCAGACCCTTCACTCTTCTTGAAACAGTGTAATAAACATTTGTACCTCGATCTTAAGTTTTTTGAATTTAAGTTCTTAGCAGTGGGATTATTGGACCGAGGGACTTCTGTAGGAGTCATAAAACTGCCCTGTAGAAGGCTCCGTATTTAGCATCACAGGATGTTAACGTCATACAAGGAATATTTTGTTTACTCAGAACGAATGGATTGTTATTCCTTAATGGTACTGTTTTCTTTTTGATGTTTGGCAAATGAAGCCGGTCACTTGAAAATACGTGCTTATAAAACTGAAATGCCAAATTTTCTGTGTAGGTAAGATTGATAACAACAAAACAAAGGATTTATATCGCGATCTCATAACCATCTTTGACAAACTCCTGCTGCCTACCCATGCTTCCTGCCATGTCCAGTTTTTCATGTTTTACCTCTGTAGCTTTAAACTGGTGAGTATGTCATCACGTTGTCTTAGCTTATTTCACCTGTGCCCGTAATGTCCATTAAAGAAGGGGAGTAGAGGAGTAGGGAAGGGAGACTGGTGTGTTCTTGAGCTCATCTTGCCAGTACCCCTGAGAAAGCGGTCTGCCCTTTTTAGAGGAGCTCATCAAGTGCTCTGAGTCTGTCATCCTGCCTTTGTCCACTAGGTGGTTCCCTTCCCTCAGTTCCAGCCTTTATTACGATTCTTGACTGGGCTATTCAGCTGTTCATTTCCTTTATCAGTTGAGTCCCCGTTTACCCAAACCAACTTTTTTAATCCAGGATTTTAAAACTTTGAGTTTTAGGTTTCTGTTTTGGGAAGGAAGTATTTGAAACCTCTTCCTTCGCTGCAGCTCTTCGTAGCCACCTAGAACAGGCAGAGGAGGACTGACTGGTTGTGGGTTAGACGGTTTAAACTCAGCCTGCCCATGGTCCGTGTTGATAGCTTTGGAAAGAGCTGTTTGGAGTAGTTGGATATTGCCCGATTGTTAGACTTGCCAATTTGTGTTTTCCCCATGATTAGTCAAACACCAACTGTATTTTAGTCCACACTTCTGTGTGGTAAGCGCAGGCAGAGACTGGAAGGATGCACTCCACTTAAAATGGTGCTGCCGAAGAACTTTCCACATGAGTGTGGATTATCACTGGTTTCCAGTCCTGGCTAAACATCAGTCTCCCTTGTAGAGCACTTTTAAAATGTATGGATTTCTAAATCCTCTCCCTGTCTGCTTGATTTGTAGCAATGATTTTGATGCTCGATTATCTAATACCACAGGACATCTTTGGTTTTCATGGTCTTATTTCAGGGTGTGACAGTAAGAACACAGTAACTGTATTCACTGTGTTTAGCAGGGCGGCTGTGGTGCTAGTGCTTTTCCCGGTTAGTGAGTTAAGATCTCGGGGCTCTGATAGCAGAGTATCTTAAAGCATTTAAAAGGTCGCACTGCAGCACCGTCTCTTTTATAGGGATTTGCAGAAGCATTTTTGGAACATCTCTGGAAAAAATTGCAGGATCCAAACAACCCTGCCATCATCAGGCAAGCTGCTGGAAATTACATCGGAAGCTTTTTGGCGAGAGCTAAATTTATTCCTCTTATGTAAGTAACCTAATTTTCCAAGTGGTTTTTCATATTGTGCTTTAAAAATATTATAGCATTGTTTCAAGTCAGAAAATAGCTCCCTTACTTTTGGGGGTTGTCTTTAACTGAAAAAATTCTATTCCCCCACTCTGTGCAAGATGTTTATATTTCCAAGAGGCAATGTCAGTATAAAATGTTTATTTTAGCTATAAAATCTTACAAGCAAAACTTTTGTCACCTGTGGCACCTGAAAACGAAGGTCCTTTTGTCTTTGTGGATAATGTACAGTGTCATTTACCATCTTGGTTCTTTTTATGTTAGGTCTGTCACTTTTCATTTGCATCCCACATTAATTGTATCTGTTAAAGCTGAAGAAAAATCCTTTGAAGGTAATAAACTATTTGGAGGCTAGCCTGGGCCTGCTGCTTTCAGTGATCCGGGAAGATGTCTTTGGGAAAGGGTGTTGTTAAAAAGCCGCCCCCTGCAACAGAAGCCCTCTGGCCGTTCTGTCCGGAGTGCTGGAGCATAGGGCTTCCTCAGACCCCTGTAGCGCAGTATGAAGTCAACTGACAGTCTTTGCCTTGGAAGAACATGCCAGGTACCTGTTCGGCCATGTTCTTCTCAGTATGGGGAGGCCGTTGACCCTCTGCACTGAGAACTCTTCTCCATGCCTCAGCCCTTCAGGCTGCTTAAAGGTCTGCTTGTTTTTCTAGAAGCCGGCACTCCCTCTGGGAGCTGGAAGGCTGTGTTGTCACTCACCCAGCCTCTTCCTTGGTCTGCTTTTCCTCTGTACCTATATATATATGGAAGCTTTTGTACTGACTTTTCATGGTTTGTAATTAAGAAATTGTGTGACTTTATGTCCTGTTCTTTTATGAAGCCAGTGAAGGTGACTTGAATTTCTCTTTCCTCCAGCACTGTAAAGTCCTGCCTTGATCTTTTGGTTAACTGGCTGCACATATACCTTAATAACCAGGATTCCGGGGCAAAGGCGTTCTGTGATGTTGCTCTCCATGGACCATTTTATTCAGCCTGCCAAGCTGTATTCTACACTTTTGTTTTTCGACACAAACAACTTTTAAGTGGAAACCTGAAGGAAGGTGAGTGACGGAATTGATGGATGTGGACTGGATTTTCCTGGTAGTCCAGTCACCGTGTAGAGATTTTTTTTTTTTTTTAAATAACAGGGTTTTTTTTTTTTTTTTTTTTTTTTTCTTAAAGATTTA
>JAGFMF010011768.1:5966195-5990410 GCA_019455555.1 Galemys pyrenaicus
GAGGGGAGCAGCGGGCACAGCAGGAGAGGTCTGCTGCGCCATGTGGGTCCCCTCCCTGGCCAGCAGCAGGGATCGAACTCGTGCTGTAGTGGCTGCGGTCTGCTTCATAGTGCGTTGCTTAACCCACTGCGCCACCAGGGAGGCCCCACCGTGTAGAGATTTGTGCCTTTTTTGAGATTTTGATGAAACCCAGAGTCAGAAAACCACACAGGCACTGCAATTGTATAAATTATTTCATCCAGCTCCTAGTCCCCTAGAAATGCCTTAAGCCTTCTTTTTAAGAGTTGCTGGATTTGAAATGGAGGACGTCCACTGAGAGTGTGGCTTCCAAAGTAACGGTCAAGTAGAAGATGCTCTCCTCAGGTCTGGCTGAACCTTTGCACCGTGCGGACCCCCGCTCGGCTTTCTGTACACCTCTTGACTCGAGGGTGAGTGGAGGGCAGGGATCACCCCCACTTGCATGGAAGACCAGAGCGCAGGAAAGGAATTTACTGGCAGGATTTGAAATTGAAACCGGTTGAGGATGACTCTGAAGCCTGTGGTGTGACTGTTTTGCTCTTTTAATGGATTGGTTTTCAGTTTTGCTGTTTTTAAGGGTTATTTACAATTTAAGTTCACCAGAGTGTGTTTATTGGGTTAGTGTATTTTCATTGGAGAACCTTCTCAAAGACAGTGTTGGTAAAGTCAACTTAAGTTGTTTTTCATTTTAAAAGGATGGTTTATTTAGGAAAAGGAGAAAGAAAAAGAGAAGCACCTGAATAGTCACAGGTGGGCAGAAGCTGCTAAGTTTTTTGTTTATTTTCATGAATAACTCAAGTGACTTAATAGGCTTTTTTTGGGCTGGGGAGTCCTTGGTTGTGGTGGTGACCTGTGCATTGTGGGATCACCAGGTGCCAGCGATAGCCCCACTTGAGGATAGCTAAAGTGCAGTCTCTGCCAGAGACCTCAGGTGCAGGCACCCTGAGTGGGGACCACCCCCAGAAATGAGCCTCGTGTGTGTTCCGTTTGTGTGTTTACCTATCCTCTGTGCATGTCTAAAAAACAAGGGCCTTAAAATTGTATGAATTAGTGGGACAAGGTTTTGTTGCATGGTAAATAAAATCTCTGCTTTTCTTCATATAAATAAATGGCAAGAGTCTTGACTTAAGAGGACATATTTTCTGTGAGGTGTGACATCCCTCTTTTAGTCCTTTTGAAGTAATTATCTTCTAAAAAATATATACTTAAGCACAAATTGGCCTGCTTGCCTCTTTTTTTTTTTTATTTTTTAAAGATTTATTTATTTATGCATACAAGAGCTGGGGTACAGGCCAGAGTCGCGGGAGGTGAGAGGATTCACCAGACAGAGCGGGGATCAGAACAGGCAGATGAACTGAAACACACTGCCGAGAGCAGCAGCGGGCGAGGCAGGAGAGGTCTGCCAGCCATGTGGGTCCCCTCCTCTGGCCGGCGGCAGGGATCGAACCCATGCTGCAGTGACTGCGGTTTGCTTCATAGTACGTTGCTTAACCCGCTGCGCCACCAGGGAGGCCCGGCCTGCTTGCCTCTTAAAGTTTAAGTGTGGTATCTTTATTTTATCAGTATAGGAGAGAGTAATACTATTTCCAGTGTCCTCTTGTCTAATTTTTCCTTCTACTACCAGAGTTTTCTTACCAGAACAGGTGGAGTACAAACGACAGAGCGCCCTTGAGCCGTGCCCTGCAGCTCTGACAATTTAAGGTTGCACACACCTTGTGTCACTGTCAGAATAGTGTGTGTATAAGGTTCAAGGAGATGCTGCAGCTTCTGGGAGGTGGGGCTCCCCTTGTCTGGGCTTCCTGACATGCTTTCATGGTTGTCAGCTGCCAGCCGGCCACGTGGTCTTTCCCGCTCTGAATGCTGTTTCTGCTGAGTTTACGTGTATCTGAATTTCAGATTCTCACAGAAGCTTATGGCCTCCTAAGAGTGTGAGTTACTTCCTGGGTCCTTGGAAGTCATAATGAATGTGGTTAAGACGAGTCATTATGTGACTATATTCAAAACTTTATTTAAAACATTTCTGCAAATAGCCTTGACTTTTTTTTAATGTTTTAAATCACCTGTGTTGCTTTAGACTGTTGTGTTCGTACCTTTAAAATAAAAATGTTTGTTTTTATTAAAACCAAGGCTTGAGGTACCTTCAAAGTCTGAATTTTGAGCGCATAGTGATGAGTCAGCTGAATCCTCTGAAGATTTGCCTGCCCTCCGTAGTTAACTTTTTTGCTGCTATCACAAGGTAAGTTATTTATAGTTTCTTGATGGAAGAACTTATTTAGAAGTAAATTTGTGTTAGTATTGTAAGATTAACTTTCTCTGAAATTGACACATCCATAAAATTAGTAACAATGACATAGAACTTTAATAAAGAACCAATTATCTCATAGCTCCAGGAAGCACTGTAATGGATCTGTTGCTTTTATACTTCCGTGGACTTGGAAATCACTTGTGACTTTTTATACAGAGAGACTAATTCAGCAGAACCCTAGGTACTTTGAAATAAGCGTGGCTACTAATAAGCTGAGAGGTGCAAACCAAAGGTGTTATTCCAGTGACTTCTAGATTAGTAATAAAAATAGACTGGACATGAGACGAATGCAACAGCAGGAGGCTGGTTTTGAGGGACGTACTCTGTCAGGCCTTGAAGCTGCAGCAGGTACAGGGTGGCTGCTGTGGTTCAGGCCAGGCCTAAGCACTTGACATAGAACTTTCAGTCTCACACCATCCCATTTATAAGTAGAGAGGTGGAGACGGAGAGATCATTGCTTGGTGAAGTCATAGCTGTACTGTGCTGGCTAAGATTCGTATGCAGGCAATCGTAACTCCTTTGCGAGCAGTATTTGAGTTATTCTGCTTCATGTAGAATGGGGATTTGGAGACGGTAGGCACTTAATCAGAATATTCAGGGCAGGATCTTAGCTTAACATCTTCATCATGTAATAGTCTATTAGAAGAGTAAAGAATTCTGCTTTCATCCCTCAAACCCCATTACACAGCATACCTCATTCAAGTGACCTCCTTTCCTTTCCTTGGCAGGTATCAGTAGTTCAGAGTATACTTTGAGGTCTCTCCTGAGATCTCAGAAATGATGGAAGAATTAAGGAAAAAAGCAATAGCTGCTGGGAGGTAGGAAGCAGCTGGAAGAGTAAGGGATGATGACACAAAGGGGAGGCAGATGCCCCCTAGAATATTCTTGGGGTGAGAGCAGAGGGATGCATTTACTGAACAGACTAAGTGAGTCTCTTATCTCTAGACTTGGACAGGATATAGCAGTGCAGGTTAGGAGGGAGCTGTGAGGCTAAGAGCGAGAGGCAGAAAGGTCTGCATTGATGAGTTTGTGCACAGTTCTGTAGCTGCTGCTTCTGCTTGTCTGATGGTTTTGAGACTCATAGTGACTTGTACAACTGTATTTTGATTTAAGTGCTATGTAATGTTTATTTTTTGATCTATTTTTTGGTTCAGATTTAAGCTGGGTATCGGGAATAGCACCTAAATTGTTCTTTCATCCTAACACGTAGAACTTGCTTCATGCTTCCTTCTCATAAACCAGATAAGGGAAGGAGCTGGACTGTGCCCAAGGAACCTTTTTTTTTTTTATTTATGCATACAAGAGCTGGGGTACAGGCCAGAGTCGCGGGAGGTGAGAGGATTCACCAGACAGAGTGGGGAACAGAACAGGCAGACTGACTGAAACACACTGCTGAGGGGAGCAGCGGGCGAGGCGGGAGAGGTCTGCTCGTCATATGGGTCCCCTCCCTTGCTGGGGATTGAACACGAGTTGCTGTGCTGGGATGCTTCACAGTGTGGCGCTTAACCCGCTGAGCCATCAGAGTGGTCCTGTCCAAGGAACTTTTAATACAAACTGTACTCGGGTGATGTTGCCACTTTATCCTCCCACCAGGAGTAGGGAATCAAATGCAGTCTTGGCTAATGGAACATGTTGCTTAAAATTGCAACAGTGACCTGAGGATAAGTACCTGCAGGAATAGTGGGAGGCAGAGAGCCCAGAAGTGGCACCAAGTCACAAAGTGGAAATAACCAGCAGAAGAATTGAACACAGGGTAGTCCTGTTCTTGATTAGGAGTTCTTCTGTTCAGCCGTTAGCACTCACTGTGCGGATTCCTGAGTTCATCAGGAAGCCAGCCCTGTGCCACTACTCAGCACATTCCTGATGTTGCAATGGCACATCTGTCAGCACCCCACTCCTCTCAGTAAATCCAGAACCCCCTTTTCACTAATCCCTTAATTCTTCTACAAACAATAAAGATAAATATAGAACACAATAAACATTCTATAGAAAATAAAAAAGGAATAGAAAAGAATGACTACAACCTTGTGAGCTAAGAGTTTTGCCATGAACACAATTTTTAATTAGTTGCGTTTCTTAATCATCTAAGCTACTCTTGTATGCTTAAAGATGGTGGCACTTCTTTCTCCCCAGCAAACCCCCTAAGCAGTGGACCGGAGAGCTGTGCTCTCTGGTAGTGTTATAATTCCTGTGCTTGGGCTGCTCAGCATGTGGCTGCAGCGAGCAGGCATGTCCATGCAGATGATTCCAGCGTGTTGATCCTCCATCCCTGTTGGTTTTGTTGTTCCACAGTAAATACCAGCTCGTCTTCTGCTACACTATCATTGAGAGGAATAATCGTCAGATGCTGCCAGTTATTAGAAACACAGCAGGAGGGGACTCGGTGCAAACCTGTACAAACCCCCTCGACACCTTCTTCCCCTTCGATCCCTGTGTGTTAAAGAGGTGGGTATCACTGGCCAGTCATCCATCTGTTGGTGGTGGACTTAAGTGTGATGAGTATTTGCTTTTCCCAAGGCCCATATATGGTTCCTCTCCTGAGTGGCCATTGTTAGCACTTGTTACAGTGTGTGGCTCTTTGCACATGCCTCACAGGCGGAGAGCGCCTCCTGGGGGCTGCTGTGTGCCATAGCACCCGGGCTACAAAGCTTTATCTCAGCTGGAATCCAGATTTGTTCCCTTTAAACCTGTAGGTGTAAACATACAAGGGAAGGAAGAAGGGAGAGGTGCCTGGATGAGGAGGAGGCCATCTTTTTCTGGCTCTTCATTTTCTGCCAAGTGACTTGTTCCTTTCGCTAATGACTATATCCTGTACTGTTGTGTAGGATAAATAAAAGCCAAGTGACTTATCTAGAGAGTTAATTTTTAAAAACTACCATCTCAGGCTTAAATTTTATTTGTATAAAGAAGTGGAATTTATTATTATTACTACAAATTATTACAGTTTCTGTTTAAACACCAACAGTTTAAAATTTTCTGCTCCCTCAGATATTGGTTGACTGAAACTTTTTCCCAATCTTATTTTTAGCAAATTGCTGTGGGAATATTGAAATGGAATTATAATTTCATCTTCATTTGGGCATGTTAGAACATTGTCAGCCTTTGCAAAGTTGAGAAATAATTTCACTTGAAAATGAAGAGATGAGGAGTAGGTGGTGAGTGGATGAACTCTGACCAAGCAAGAAAGCACATGAGTTTTAGTACTTACATGTAGGATGTTTTGACATGATTATTTGAGCCACAGTTTTCACTTCTTGATTGGAGAAAATGGGTCTTGTGAGAAAAGCGCAAACCGTGCTTGGACCTTCACTGCATCATATGACTTGATGTGATCTTAATTGCCAGGTCAAAGCAATTCATTGATCCTGTTTATCAGATATGGGAAGACATGATAATGGAAGAGCTTCAGGAGTTTAAGAAACCCGTTAAAAAGGTAAATCTTGATTCAGCACACTTTCTGGGAATCTGTATGATTAGAGGTGACAAACAAATAATAAATAGCAGAGCTTGTACCAAAAGCTTCATTTTAGTCATTTTGCCTTTACAAAAATTCCACATTTATATGTTGTTATAGAAAGAATTTTTTGTTTATTTGCTGATTTGCTTAAACCAATTAACCAATGCTGACTTTGGGAAGTTGAAGTTAACTAAAAATCAGCTGGCTAAGTTCAGGTTTTTACCACTTGATCATCGCCACCAAGTAACAAGTTCAAATTAATTGCCCTATGTTGACGCTACCCCAAAAACTAGCTTTGATTTTGCAGAGCCCCCATATATGTGTAAAGGTGTGGGTTCAAAGCACATCCCTTGGGTGCACTTTAGGTGGCACTGAGCCAGTTGTTGCCAGAAGAGAATTAGAATCCACTTAAAGTAGTGTCATTAGCCATTTCTTTGGGGCACACTACATCTTTTTCTTAATATTTGCACATCGTATTAGAAATGAGGGTTATGACACCGAGTAGGAATGACATACTGTATGACCTGGCCTCACTGAACTTAAAATCTGTTAAAAAGTCAGATTGCCAATAAATATTTACAGCAGGGGATGAGGGTCTTTGGGTGGTTCATAATGAAGTATGCAGGAGAGGAAGCTTTTGAAAACAAGATACTTCACCTTCATCATAGCAGAAGTAGTGACTTCTGAGGAAAGGAACTTTTGAAAACTTTGCAAACCTCTTGTGAGTTTACTGATAATCTCTGTTCCTCATACAGGAGATAGTGGAAGATGAAGATGATGATTTTTTGAAAGGTGAAGTTGGGATTACACCAAACTCCTTTGACACACACTTCCGGAGTCCTTCAAGTAGTGTGGGCTCCCCACCCGTGTTATACCTGCCGGACCAGTCCCCTATGATTGCCAGGATTTGTGACTGAGACGCCCTGTGCCCTCCAGTACCAGGCTCCTGCTGTTGGAGACGCATGGAACAGAGCGCGGCCTCAGGCGGTGTGCTGTGCTTCCACGTTAGACTTACTTGTGTCTGGACAGGTGGTCTTTTTTTGTGTCACATACAGACTAAAGGAAATATCATGTGCAATATTTCATAGTGGAGTCGATAAATGTTGAAGATTTGGCTTATTTGTTTAATGTGTACACTTTTGTTACTTATGGCTTTTTGACAGTTATTATGACGTCCTATTTTAAGAGAATGCATTTTAACATAGGTCTTTGTCAGAACTGTAATCACACACTTGGTGATCTGGTTTCGCCTCAGTGAGAAGTCCATTATTTAAAGTCTTCAGAATGTTCATTTAGGATATGTTGTGTTCCCTCTGCTGTGACTGCATTTGTGTGTTGGGATTAGTGTGTGTGGGGTTGTAGCAGGTGCAGAGAAGATAGGAGGAGCATGGGGAGGTGGTCAGAGCTGGTCCAGGATGCTGAAAGTCGGAGCTGGCACTGAAGGAACTCCAGGGACTTCAGAGACAATAAACTCCTGGAGTGAAGAGGTAGAAGATTTAGAGAAACGGGACCAGAGGACTCATACCCTGTGAGTGTCAAGGTGGACGTAAGCAAGGCTGGAATTGTAAAAAGTAGTGCGTATTTTATCCTTAACCTTTCAGAGTGCTTAGAACTGGAACTGCTCATGTGTAGTGGAATGTTACTATATATATTTTTTATTATTACCAGAATCAGTTTGAGAAATTTTTTGTCCAAATGGGGCAAAAATTTTAGTCTATTTGATGGAAAGGTTTTGCTAACAATATTAGGCTGAGGTTACAGCTACTTCTCTCTGCTGCTCTTATCATGGATTCAGCTCAGTGAAGCCCTCCTCTGGCGGGGCTTTTTTTGTATTTTTGTAACTAAACACAAAGGAGTCCAAACAGCCTCGCTATATATAGCAAATTTGTGCAGCGCTGCTAGAGGCGTTTTGAAGCTCATGCATATTTTCATTCCTTATGTGTGGACTTTTTTTTGTTACTTGTGAAAATGGGCATCTTCAAACATATTTATTTTTCTGCCTCTTTTCTTATTCTTTATTTAAAGGCAAGCACTATTTTCTTGATCACAAATATTTTGTAATGAGACACTTTCTCTTTCCTAGAGCTTTGTATGCTCTTAAACTATATTGAAGGCAATGTAGAGTTTGAATCTCAGTCTGTAAATATGTTTTTGGAAAATAGACATTTTTATTGCTTTAAAAACTTTTGGATGTTGGTGATTTTCCTTTGGGTGAATTGGTGGAAATTAATTTGAGAATTTTAAAGTTCTCTTTTTTTTAATACTTTACCAAAAGGTGGGATTTTTGTATACTGGGTAAAATGAATAAATGTGTCTTAAGAAGTTAATGGTAAGTGGAGTCTTGGTGAGTTGGGAAGTAGTTTTAATGTAGAAGGATATAGTTACAAACATGCCTGTTTAATTTCAAAGAAATTTGAAGGAAAAATTCCATGTGAAAACAGAAGAATTATATGATTAATCCAGAATTTTTCCTTTTATGCCAATAGAGGTACCCCAATAAAGAGACTTCTCACGCGTTCTGTTGATTTGTGTGTTACTTATTATTATATTTTATAGATTGATTTACTTATGCATATAAGCACCCAGGTACAGGCCAAAGATGTGAGGGTGAGAGGATTCACCAGAGACAGAGTGAGGAGCAGAACAGGCAGATGGACTAAAACACACTGCTGAGCAGTGTGGGAGAGGCAGGAGAGGCCTGCTGCACCACGTGGGTCACCAACTTGGCCAGTGGCAGGTATCGAAATCGTGCTGCAGTGGCTGCGGTTTGCTTCACAGCTTCACAGTGTGTTGCTTAACCCATTGTGCCACCTGGGAGGCCCCTGTGTGTTATTTTTTTTAGTCATCTGAAGTATTAAAATGCTAATTTACGATAGATAACTGAGATTTTGCTGTTAAAGAGGCTAAATTTATTGCCTGCATGATTGGGAGTGCTCCGAAAGAAATACATGCTGGTGATGGCTTCTGGGTGTCTGAAATGTCAGCCTCTCCCCCTCAGAGTGACTGGGACTTGAACTGGTCCCTGGGAAACCAATCTTAAAAAATTGATGTGCCTCTGAGTTTGATCCCCATTCAGGGAGGCGACCCACATGGCGCAGCAGACCTCTCCTACCTTGCCCGCTGCTTCCCTCAGCAGCGTGTTTCAGTCAGTCTGCCTGTTCTGTTCCCCACTCTGTCTCTGGTGAATCCTCTCACCTCCACTTCTCTGGCCTGTACCATAGTTCTTGTATGTATAAAATAAATCTTTAAAAAAAAAATGGATGTGCCTCAAGGGAACATAGTGAATATAATGGGAAAATTGTGAGATAGCATTGGAAATTAAATGAAAATAAGGAATTTCTTATCCCTTTATTGAAAAGCAATCCTTAAGTTGGGTTACAGAGGTCCAAGGTCCATCATTTTGTCTGCTATAGGTGAGTTTTAATGAGAAGTAGTTCATTTAAGCAAGAGCTGTGATTAAAGGCACCACAGGTGTCAAGTAACTTGGCCTGAGCAAGTTACCTATCCTCTCTGAGATCCACTTTTACTGAGCTTAAAATGGAAATAACTAACCTTGTTTAGGGTTGTAAAGAGTGAAGTGCCTGTAAAGTCAGTTAATGGTTACTTGACTACCTAGTGAGAGTAGTGAAGCAAGAGCCTTGGAAAGAACTTTCCAAGCAAAGATCCAGTTCTTTCACATCTTCACAACTTAAGGGGTGTCACCTGGAGTAGAAGGGCCTGGGCACTCTGAGGTATTGCTTGTTCCCCTGCTTAAGAAATTTGGTTAAATCCCAGAGCTTTGGGAGCTTCGGCACACCAGGAGGAAAGGGACACAATGATGACATTGTAACAGGCTTTGCCTGTGTGAGATGTCTCGTTCACCTCGTTACTGTTACCTTCTTAAAAATCACTTGGTAACGTACCATGGAGTTAAGATCTACTTAGGTAATATTTCCAAGTCTTAGCATAAAAGAACCCCAAGGTGCGAGGTACCTCTCAGTGTGGTTGGACCATCAGCAGTGTAAACACCGTGTTTCTGATCACTTCTAAACGTGAGGGGCTGGCGAAGTTCAGGATCGGTTTCCCCAGTGTGAGGGTTTAAGCTCATTATCCGTTGACCACAATCTGAGGGAGCAGCGCGGTGAGTTCGGATACAGCGGAGACGCGGGAGAGCCGTGACAGGAGCTCACGCAGACCCCAGGACTTGCACTCGGTGGCGGGCAGGTTTGAGCCCTAGGACCTGCGGCTCGAACGCTCCGTCTCGGCGCTTCCCAGCCGCGCTTCCGAGACTACGTTTCCCAGCGCCCCTTGCGGAGGAGGCGTCGCGGTCCCTTTCGCGCTTCTGGACTACATTTCCCGTGAGGTCTTGCGGCTCCGCTCTCGACTTCCTCGGCTTCTCGGGGCTGCACCGCCGCCGTCAGACTCCATTTCCCGGCGGCGCCCGCGGCGGGGCGGGGCGGGGCGGGGCGGGGCGGCTGAGGGGCGGAGGCGGCGGGCGGCCCGGGGCTGGGGAGGCCGCCGCCTCCCTGGGCCTGCCGGGGCGGCCGCCTCCGCGATGCCGCTGCTGGTGGA
Source organism: Galemys pyrenaicus (assembly GCA_019455555.1). NCBI lineage: Eukaryota > Metazoa > Chordata > Mammalia > Eulipotyphla > Talpidae > Galemys > Galemys pyrenaicus. Next base: position 5,976,527 of record JAGFMF010011768.1, read on the forward strand.
GGGGCGGCGAGTGCGGCTGCCACAGTCCGCCGGGGAGCTGGTCCGAGCCCACCCGCTTCTGGAGGTGAGCAGGGCCCGGCGGGGGGCTTGAGGCGGCCGGAGGGGAACCTGCCAGACGGGCCCGCGCCCTCCGCACCCCGACGCCAGCACCCGCTCGCCCGGACGCAGACTTTAAACTTGGCGCAGCGGAGGTGCTGGCGGCACATTGCGAGCCCCAGCCGCCGGGTGCCCACCTTCTGCCTTCGCTGGAGGCCTCCCGGGAGCTTTTTACCTTCTTTGGCCCTTAGAGGGCATCTGCTGAGGCCCCTCTTTTCCAGAAGCCGGGGCGGAAGTCCAGAGAGGTTGGGTGACTTACCCAAGGTTGCACAGCATCGCGACTTGCGGATCCCCGGGGACTCCCCCTTCCCAGACGGGCTGGTCCCTATCCCCAGTCCGCACTTGACCCGTTTAGGCAGAGCTGGGCACTCGCCCTCGCCCGCTTGCACTGGCAGGGGATCCCACCCAGTGGTGAGCATTGCATCGTCCTTGGGTTCCCTGGGCTTTGGTCCTTGGGTTCCCTGGGCTTCGGTCAGCGTTTGGCAGGAGATCTGGCGGGGTCCCGGGTCCTTTCCCGCCTCTTCCTGCTCCCCGGGGACGTAAAGCTCCGGGTCAACATTTTTAGCCGGAAGAAAGGGCCCAGTTTTTCCCCAGCTGGGCTGGGTTGAGGACCACGCCCTGACTAAGGGTTTTTGTTCTGTTTTCCTGCTTTGGTTCTTAAATAGATCTCTGAACCCTTCATCCACGCATCTGCAGGACTGTTTGGAATGTTCTCAGTGTTTAAAAAACTGGGGCCAGACCACTTTCTCCTGGACCAGATAAGGGGGAAGCAATCAGTTCATTGAGGAAAGATAGAGACACGGAGCCACTAGTGTATACGGGGTCTCCACTGTCCTTACACTCAGCATTTAGTCTAGATCAGTAGTGTTGGGGGGGGGGTTTAATCAAAGGGTGACACAAATATCATAAACTGTTAAATGCCGTGAAGAAAGCATGCCCCCTTTCACTGAGATGTCAAGTGCAGGAACTTGACAGAATCTTTAGACTCAGACTGTGTATTCCTGAAGTTTCCCATGTAAGCGCAGTTGCCGTTTGTGACTGTTTTGTCTGCTTGCTTGTTTCCATCATTCTCCACCTGACCTGTGTTCCCTCTGAACCTCCTCTCAGATTGTAAGCCTCCTGCAAGCAGAGAAGGGTGTGTTTTATATCTTGAGAGCCTAGAATCCTTGTTGGATAAATGTTTGGCATTTAAATGAGGGACAGAATGACCTCTGAAGATGACCCGGAGGATGAGGAAGTTACTGCCCGGGCAGAAGGGGACAGCTCTGTGAGTGTCCACGTGCATTTCCAGAGCATCCGGGTAAGCGAGCCAGCGCAAGCTGGGCCCTAGGCAGTGGGCGTCGTCCTGTGTCACTGTCACACTACTAGCTGGTGACGTCAGGAGTGGGGCTCATGAGGGAAACAGTTCCTGTGCCTAAAGACACTGGTGACACTTAGTCGTCTTGTCTGCTTGAAAATTTCTGTGATAGTCAGAAAGCTGAGTGGCCGAGGCAGCAGCTGAGTGTGGAGGGCGGGTCCCCTTGAGGCACTTTTGGGCTGTTCAAGAGACTTGACCTGGAAAGGCGGGTTGTGGGGACCAGTTGGCGTGACAGGAATGTGTAGGGTGGGTCACTTTGCAGTGACCCGGGAAAGGCAGGGGGCATAAGATGATTTCCAAAAGGGGGATCGTATTCTGGGACGGGAGGGGCATGGAGCTGAGGGCCAAGTCGGAGCAGAGGGAGTGGGGAAATAAGCCTCTGAGGTCAGAGGGGTTCAGGTGGACCTTTCTCAGGTGGGGAGAAGTGAAAGTTCTCATAATTTTCCCAGAACAGTCATGGGTCCCCATTTCTAGGAAAACAGAAAAATCAAAAAGAAGAAAAAAAATCTGTGACCACAGTCATTCTTCACGTTTTAGTAAAATACCTTTACAGAAGTTTACGTTGGTGTGTAATATACTTTTTTTTTTCTTTAAAGATTTATTTATGTATGCATACAAGAGCTGGGGTACAGGCCAGAGGTGTGGGAGGTGAGAGGATTCACCAGAGACAGAGTGGGGAGCAGAACAGGCAGATCGACTGAAACACACTGCTGAGGGGAGCAGCGGGGAGACAGGAGAGGTCTGCTGCACTGTGTGGGTCCCCTCCCTAGCCAGGGATCGAACTCGTGCTGCAGTGGGTGTGGATAGCTTCACAGTGCCCTGACCTAACCCCTTGTGCCACTAGGGAGGCCCAGTGTGTGATATACTTTTACAAATTTTCTAGGATATGTCGTTTTTCTGTAAGATGTGAGTGTGTGGTAGCAGCAGCTGTAAGTGTAGCTAAGTGGGAGTGTGCAGTAGCTGCAGCCGTATAAGTGTAGAAATGCAGGAGTTGGGCCCTCCCTGGCGCAGTGGGTTAAGCAACACATTATGAAGCAAATCATAGCCACTGCAGCATGAGTTCGATCCCTGCTGCCGGCTGGGGAGGTGACCCACATGGCACAGGCAGACCTCTCCTGCCTGGCCCACTGCTCTCAGCAGTGTTTCAGTTGAATCTGCCTGTTCCATTTCCCACTGTCTCTGGTGAATCCTCTCACACCTGTACCTCTGGTCTGTACCCAGTGCATGTATGCATAAATAAGTAAATCTTAAAAAAAAGAGAGAGAAATGTGGGAGTTGCAACAGCTGTGGCTGTAAGCATAGCAGTACGGGAGTGTGCAGTAGCTGCAGCCGTAAGTGTAAGCCTGTCTGTAGCTGTGCCTGGTTTAGAAAAAAAGAGTAGCAAGGACAAAAATAACAATGATGCGTAGAAATGCATGGAGCACCACAAGTAGCTGCTGTTGCTGTTCCTAGTTTACCCACGAGCATTGTGGGGCAAACAATCCCCCCCAAACCCCCCAACTTGCTAGTGGTGAAGCCTGGCCCGGAACCCTCGGCCTGCCTTTGGCTCTAGGGCTGCACTGTTCCTTACAGTAGCCACTGACCACATGTGGCTGTTTATGTAGGTTGATTAAAAGTCAGTGGAATTTGGAAACCAGTCTCTGGATAGCATGGCCACGTTTGTGTGCACGACGCCACGTATGGCTGGTGCTGCTGTATGGGACGGCGTGCAGGCTTGTCATCGCTGCAGGAAGTTCCAGCGGGCAATATGTCTGCTGCTGTGCCCTTGCCCAGTCACTGCATGCACAGAAACCCTCCCGTGCATCCTGCTAGGTGGTTCTGGAGACCTTTGCACTGTGAGTGCACCACAACTTAGCTCCTGCTTTTAGGCGTGCAGAAGTATTACCTTTCACCATTATGAACACTCACAGCTAAATTTCTAATCCCCTGTAAATATTCCAAGTGAAATTACTGGACTCAGAGCTTTTTTGAGCAGAAAAGTGAAAAAACTAAAGTAGTGTTTTGAAGCCATGATCCCATCAGGAAGGATCTGGAAAGATCTAGAAGGCAAGGGACACCTTAGGGTCAGAGAAATGGGGTGAATGAGGAAGCCCTCACGCAAACCTGCTGTTAATCCTCACACAGCCTGAGTAAACTCAACTCAGTGACAGGGGTGGAAGCTGGCGAGGAGGCTCCAACCAGCCTGGTGTCGTGCATGGCGCGGCAGGAACTGAGATGTGAGGCCACCAGGACTGAAGGTGACTGCCGCAGAGCCTGCAGGGCTGTGATACTCATGGGCTTCTCCACACCTGTGTTCCCTTTTTTATTTTTTATATTTTTAAAAAAATTTATGCCTGCAAGAACTGGGGTGTAGGCCAGAGCTGTAGGAAGTGAGAGAGCTCACCAGGGACAGAGCAGGGAGGAGAACAGGTGGATCCACTGAAATACCCTGCTGAGGGGAGCAGCGGGCGAGACAGGAGAGGTCTGCTGCGCATGTGGGCCAGCTCCCTGGCTGGGGATCGAACTCACTGCAGTGGCTGCGGATGCTTCACAGCACCGAGACTTTAACCCCTGAGCCACCATTTTTAAAGGCAGGATTGACGGGCTCTAGCACAGGGGCAAGAGGCATATGAGCTCATCCTCCAGCCGTAGCTGAGTGACTGACAGAGGAGTCACCACCTACAGCCAGGGCCACAGCCCGCGTTAGGCCTGCCTAGGAGCCAGGGCAGTTTTTACATTTTGAAGTGGCTGAAAAAAAATCAGAGGAATAATATTTTGTGACATGTGAATTACATGAAAATCAGTTTGTGTCTGTCTCCCATCAACACACAAAGCCACATGCCTTTGCTGATGTGTGTCTCGGCTGCCGCAGGGCTGAGCACCCCCAGAGCTGGCAGAAGCCCAAGGATTTACTCTGGCCCTTTTCAGAAAGAAGCAGACTGACCCAGGGGGCCGGAGTGCCCTGGAGTAGGAACTGGGAGAAGAGGGCAGGGGAGATGGCAGAGGGGGCTTTTCGTGACTCCTAGTGTCCAGAGAATGTTGCAGGGTGAGGAAACTGGAACCGCTTTTACTGAAGGGAGGATGAGCGTGTGAAGTTGTCTTCCACGGGAGTCGGGCTAAACATTCTCGGTGGGGGCGGAGGCCCAGGCAGCCTGCTGCGTGGCTTGACGGCCTTCTCTCTCCCGAGCTTGTTTCTTGGGGAGCCGGGAGGAGCTGTGTTTTGAAAAAGACACTGAAGTTGAGGTTTGTCTTGATGCGAAAGGGATCGTTTTCTCACACTTAGCTCTGCTTTTGGCTGGTGAGCTGGTTGTGAAATGAGTGGTGAAAATGTGCCTTTCCTTCCTGTCTTTTCTTCCTGCAAAGAGCAAACAAAAGGCGAGTACCAGAGGAGTCGGAGAGGGAGCCCCGCCTTCTCCTGGATGGGATGGTCGGCCACGCATGGTTCCCATTGACTCGGTGGCCACTCATCTGCCTGTGGCCTGCACTTCTCTTAGTCCTTAGTTTTTCTTTTCTTTTTCGACAAGAGGAAATAATGTGAGAGACCTAGCAAAACCTAGTAACTCTGCTCACGTCATTTTTTTTTTAAGATTTATTTTTATTTTTTATGCACACAAGAGCTGGGGTATAGGCCAGAGGTGCAGGGGATGAGAGGATTCACCAGAGACAGAGTGGGGAGCAGAATGGGCAGGTTCATTGAAACACTGCTGAGGGGAGCAGCGGGCGAGGCAGGGGAGGTCTGCACCACGTGGTTCCCTTCCCTGGCCAGGGATCGAACTCGTGCTGCCGTGGCTGTGGATGCTTCACTGTGCCGCGACCTAACCCCTTGCGCCACCAGAGGGGCCTCTACTCAGTTCCTTTCTTAAGTTGAGGGACTGGTCTGTGCTTGTTGCTTTCAGTGAGTGGAATTTCCTTAAAAGAAGAAAACACTCATTCATCAAGCTCATCGTAATGGTTTTTACATCTCTGGTGTTTTATTAACTAAGCACCAGCCACGAGCAATAGCAAGAAGCCTGCAGAAGTCTACTAAAAATACTGTCCAGTCCCCACAAGACCTGGTGCCTTGTCCACTCATTTGAGTAAGAGTTTGTTCATTCCAGAGTTTATTTCTTGCCAGTAAAAGGGAGTTGATATATATTAGTGTTGCATCAATTTAACATTTTTGAAAAAACATTTAAATTCAGTTAGGAAAGAACTGAATCACTTGAGTTGCCCCCCGGCTCCTCCAGCCTTTGTACAGAAGAGCAAACACAAACACTCGGAGAAACACTTTGGACATCCGGTGTTCACGTCCCTTTGGTAAACTTGCTTATTTGGAAGGGACGCTCTTTGGCTTTCTGCTTTGGTGGTACCTTGTCCCGGCTCACTTAGACAAGAGGAGAGAGAACCACAGCGGCGCAGCGCTGCTCTCGAGGCCCGTGGTCCTACTGGGGAATTTTCTTCCAGTGTCTTTTCCTGTGTAGTGACATTTGAGTCTTGCACCCACAGTTTAGTTCCTTGAAAATGTTTTATCCTTTTTTGTGTGTCTTGTTTTCAGGCAGCATTTCAGACCTGTTTCCCAGGCCTGCCTTTCTCACGACCCCCACGGTCCGTGGCTGTGAGTCCCGTGTCTCTTACTTGTGCTGCCGCCACCTAGCATCTTGCTGTTCTGGGACCACGAGTGTGTTTGGGCTTACTTCCTTTGTGCAGATTTCCAGCAGCAGGACCAGATTAGGGGTAGGGAAGGCTTTACCCCCCCTTCCTCTTTCAAGAGGGTAAAGAAAGGGATGTGGCTGCAGAACCCCCCAACCCCAGACCCACCAGTCTTTAATCGGATCCCCTCGCACCTGTGAGGTCTTTGAGTCTTCCCTCCCCTCTTTGGTAACGACCTATGACCTATGACGAAGGGCTTTGCATCCTCTTTCGAAGGTACTAAGATCTTCCTTTGTAGGTTAAAAGAGAACAGCACCTCGTTCTCTCTGCGCTCGTCCACGTGGTAGTTGCTGCCTGTCTCTTCGCCTTCCTGTCAAAGACACGCACACACCTCTGCCCTCCTCATGCGGCCTCCCACCCAGCGTGCACCCGGCTCTGTCCGCCCTCCGGCTGTCCATCACTAATTTCCATCACTATTTTATTTTTTTTTAATTAAACAGGAAAGAGCCAGACTTCTCAGAGGTCAGTCTGTTCAGCAAGTGGGACCCCAGGGCCTTCTGTATGTTCAGCAAAGAGAGCTTGCAGTGACCTCCCCAAAGGATGGTAGGTTAGGAAGCAGTGAATTGGGCATTACCCCAGAAGGCTATTGGATACTTTATTTTATTTCTTTTTTAAACAGGCTCCATCTCCATTCTGGGTTCTGATGATGCCACCACTTGTCACATTGTGGTCCTGAGGCATACAGGTATGATGACAGACGAGGAAACCGCCGCTTGAGCGCACCCACGCTCGGGAACGCAAGTTCTCGATTTGTGTTTCCTGGCGTCCCGTTTGAAACTCGACTTTGCATACCTTTCTCTCGTCTGCATGGTATCTCCCTCTCGCCCTGGTCCAAAGGGGTTGGCTGGGCAGCACAGACCTTTCTATTTTTCTCACTTCCAGGCTGTTCGGACACGAGGCGGTCTGAGTGCACAGGAGCAGCCGAGGCCCGCTTACTCGGCCCGCCGCGGGAATAACACGAGCCCTTTCCCTTGTCCTTCAGGTAACGGGGCTACGTGCTTGACACACTGCGACGGAACCGACACCAAAGCCGAGGTCCCCCTGATCATGAGCTCCATAAAGTCCTTTTCCGACCATGCTCAGTGTGGAAGGTGAGCCCCGCGCTGCTCGACCGCATGATTCTGGACGGGGCCCGCCTGGGGAGGCTGCCTTCAGGGCCCCGAGGACGTGGCCACTGTGGCTGCTCGTCACTAGTTGCTGTGTGAAGGGCAGCGGGTCCAGGCAGGGGCACGGCGTGGGTCAGACGGGAGCCCGACTGAACCTCGGGAGTCTCCAGATGTGCTGGACGCGCTGGCTGGACCACATGTGGCTCTTGTCCATTCACGTGGTGGAGATCTGTCAGCCGCTTCCTGCGAGCAAGCGCTTGTTCCGTGCTGGAGCAGACAGTCTGCCCCGGGCCTTCCTGCTCTAAAGCAAGGAGACGTCCAGTGAGCAAGGTAGGAGGGCCACGGAGAAAACAAGGCAGGGCACGGGGCTCCGCGAGGGTCTGTGCTCCCCTGAGCTGTGTCCCCGCCCACCCCTGCCCCACCACGAGGTGTGTGCCTGAGACGCAGCTCCGGGAGTCGGCGGCCGGTCGGGTTGTCAGTGCAGTGCTGCCGGGACCCGGTGTTCGGTGTTCGTGAAGCCGGTGCTCGTGCTGTTGTTCGCAGCCTGAGGTAGCCCCGAGGGAACCGTCCTGGTCAGCTGCAGTTCGTAGCGTAGAATCCCAGGGATTTAAAAGAAAAGCAGCAGCCTTCCTGTCAGCTTCACTGTGTAACAGACTAGTCTTTAACCTGATTCCTTCCTGCCTGGGGCTGGGTGGCAGGTCAGACGGGGTGCAGAGCCTCTTCCCCGTCGGCTCGCTCATGGCCAGCTGATGCTCTGCCCTGGGCTGGGACCAGCAGACTGGCTCGTTCCTCAGGAAGGTTGTCTCAGCAGAAGTCAGGGTGAAGGAGGACTGCACCGCCCTACACTCCAGTTCCCTGGGTGTTGGGACGGGGAAACGGGGTCAGCAGACAAGTGAGCGGAGGAAACTAGGGGTGGCGCAGTCTTCTGCCTGTAAGACTTTGGGGGCCCTTCCGTGCTCGTGTGCGTGCCCACACGCCGAGGGAGGTCGCCAGGGGGCCGGGCTCCCCGACTCAGATCTTACTTCAGAACCACTTTCCTGTCTTACACGGCCTGTGTTTCCAGGAGTATGCTGCCGTGCGCACATGTGTGTGTGTGTGTGTTTTGGGGGCGCTGGGCTTTTGAAAGATGGAGAAAAGCTGCCTGCAGGCTGGCAGGTTGGAGGGGGCTACCCCAAGGGTGGCTAGTTTTCCGAGCAGGAGCAATCTCGTCCAGGCCGTCGCGTGTGTGTGAAGGCTGGAGCCCCTGCGTCCCCCTCAGGGAGCCGCACCCTTTACTCATGACCCGCTCGGCTGTCTTGCGTGCGCCAGGGCTCGACAGGGCCCGGAGCACATGAGAACCAGGGCTCCTGGAGCTGGAATTTAAATGCAGAGCAAAACCTGACCGCCCTGCGTCTCCCTGCAGGCTGGAAGTACACCTTGTGGGAGGCTTCAGCGACGACAGGCACTTGTCACAAAAACTCACTCACCAGCTTCTTAGTAAGTTCACTGTTTTTTCCCCCAAGGTTGATACAAATTTACAAAACTCCCAAAACCTAAGAGGAGCAGTTCTGTGCTCTTAGGCTCTTGGGTAAAGACTGGATAGCTTAAAGGGAAACTTCTAAGGGCTGTGGAGGTGGGGACAAGATTTTCTTTTAAAATAGTTAACACTGCTCAGAATAATGAATGCTCTGAATTGTGTAAAAGCAGAATCACCCTCCTGGCAGAAATGTCCACTTTAATCTGTAGAAAATTAAAGTGATACCATTTCCCTTTATTAGCCAGTATTTAAAAGGGGGAATAAGAGGCTTTGTTCTGTGTTGTTTAGCATGAGGTCTCTTCAAGGGTGTGAAGAGGTGCTTTCGGGGGTCCTGGAAACGGGTGGGGGTGTTTTCTGTCAGGAGAGCAGCGTTAATTGTAAGAGGAAATATTCTAATGTTTGTTAGCAGAGGGATAGTTATGTGCCGAGTACAAACAGATATGAAGAGATTCAGATCCCATGGGAAAGTGTATGTGCAACAAAAAATTGGGCTACAGAATTGTCTACCTGCCGTGAACCCAGCTGTGCACAGGAAAATGTGGAGGAAACACAGCAAACAGTGCCAGATGGTGGGCATTAAAGGCCTGTACAGGCCTAGTGTTCTTCTGGGGCTTCCAGACTTTTCTACAGTGATCTGGCTTTTTTAATGACTCTGAGCATCAAAAGGTGTTACTGAAAGAAGAGTTGAAATGTCTTCTGAGTCAGTTTGTCTCCAGCCACTTCCCTCTGGCAGACAGCGGCTCGTGGCCAGAGGGTGGTGGGACAGATGGCCCCGTGGGCTTCTGGCCCTGTCCTCTCCTTGCTTGCTCAGCTTTGTGCTGCTCAGAGGAACTTTCTGACACCCAGTTCTAAACTTCTAATTGCAGATGAATTTGACAGACAAGAAGATGACATTCACTTAGTGACACTGTGTGTGACAGGTGAGTTGTCATCTTCCCCAGAAGCAAGCCTAGGTTTCAGGAATGATTTGCCCTTGCTCTTATCACAGCACCTGGCAGGGCTGCCTTGGTCTGGGGTGCTTTGGGCTTTGTGGACTTTGGGTTCCACCCTCCCCACTGCTGGAAGGGCTTCCTCTCCTCCCCCAAGAGGCTGACTTCCGGGTTTGAAGTCAGGCCTCCCGGGAGGAAGGGCCCAGACCTCAGGGAGGGCCCCTGTGGCCGGCCGCCAGAGGCACTACTCTGCCAGCGGCTGCTGGTTCCTGCCAAGCCCTACTCTGGGACTCACAGGGAGATGGTCCCTGTCCTCTCCTTGGCGGCGGTGGGGGGCGTCTTCATGGCCTGTTATAGAAGAGTTGTCTTAAGATTCTTTTTTCTGTTTGTTAGAATTGAATGACCGGGAAGAAAATGAAAACCATTTTCCGATCATTTACGGCATTGGTGAGTAGTGCTCGGCTGACTGACTTAGTGCCCCTGGCTGCGGTACGCCTGGCCTCATGCTTGAGTCCTGGCTCCTCCGGGTGTGGGGTCCCTAGTGTGACCTGCAGCCTCTGTCTAGGAAGTAGAGAGGAAGGTCACACTCCCAAGACTGTGAAACAGGGCAGCAAATACAAGGCACAGGCAGAGTCACTGCCGAGGGGGCTGCCCAGGGCCGGGGTCGCTGCAGCCTGTAGAGGCAGCTGTACTGCTCTCGGGCCGGGTCCTGCACAGAAACGCCTTCCTATACAGGGAATCAGGTAAGGTTTTGATGGAGAACAAAGATCCTGCGAAGTGTGAATCTCCGAGGCTTGAGAACCCAGAGCCCCCTCCTGACCGCCCCTGGACTGAGGGCGAGGTGAAACGGCTGCATTAGCAGGGCACTTCCCTGTACCTGTGATGGTGTTTATGTAGCCGGAGGTGGGTACACAGGTGTTCATTTTCTGTGTCTGAAATACTTAGTGAAAAGTAAAGGCATTGACTTGGCCAGTACTGCAGGCCACCGCCACCCTCCCGTAGGCCCTGGGAGCTGGCGCTGACAGGGTAGCACTCAGTCTGGGAGTCTCCCCTCTGGCAGCCACAAGGCCGACCTCCCTTTCCAGGAAGGCAAGCTGCAGACGCGGGGCGTTCTGTTTCGGTTGCAGTCTTGTTTTCTAGAGGGAGACTCTGTGGCCTACCTCATGTAGGGGGTAGAATGCAGGGTGGTGCAAACCTTCCCATTTGTCTTTCGTCAATTCTGAGTCACCGCGTTTTCCTCACAGCTGTCAACATCAGAACCGCGGAGATTTACAGAGCCTCCTTCCGAGACCGAGGCCCCGAGGAGGAGCTGCGGGCTGCACGCGCGCTCACGGGCGGACCCGTGAGTTTCAGTCCATCGCTGTGGAAGTGGGCGGGGGGACACCAGACTGCAGAGCCTTGAGTTTATAGCTCTCACAGATGACAGGCTGATGTCAAAGAATTCTGATAACAGTACAAAAATGTATAGGTTTCCTTAGTGTTGCGAAGAGCACGTGCAGGAGTCCCTTCTTCTAACGCTGATCATAGAAGTAAGAGTTGTGATCTCAGCAGGCACAGACTTTAAAATAGTGGTGTCAGCGTCTTTCAAGCTGGAAATGACCAGGGAGCAGCACGTGCACGTCCACATGCCCATGCTCTCGAGTGAATGCTTTTAGGGTCTAGGGTCAGAACCCCAGTTTTCTTCCTTGAAGGTTTAGGGGGAGGGCCTGTGAACTCCCTGCATCCAGGATTTAAAGAGAACAAGCACGTAGACTTTGACGACCCGTTCCTCCAAGTTCCCGCAGAGAAGGGGAGAGCAGCAGCCTGCTGGCATGGCACGACCCGCCTGCAGAACTACCAAGCCACTTTGAAAGGCGTCACCTTAAACGTGCACTTAAACGACGTCTTAAAAGTTACAAAAATAAAAATCCAAGACTCACATTATATTTGATGAATGGGCAAAAGAATTCTTCAAAATTGCTTAAAGTGTGAAAAAAAAAAAAAAAAAAAGATTGCCTTCAGAGCACCCCCCCCCCAAAAAAATCTGACTTATGAAATGCTGACATTTCCATTGGAGAAGAATGCTTGGACTCAGTGTGCTATTTTGCCACCTCTTCAACATTTTTAGGATTCTTTTTTCAACTTCTCAAGTAGTATCAGCCTAGATTTAGCTAAGATTCAGAAGATCTCAGTGCTAGTAACCAAGATTGACCAGTGCTGGTTAAGCTGCAAATTATCATTGACAAATTGGGGGATTCTGGGAATTGATCATAAGGTATAACACTTTCACAGGTTATTTTCCAGCGTGGGAAGAGGCACCGGTGTGCTTCTGAGTGGCTGCTAGTGCTGGGGGCCAGCTCTGTCTAGTGAAGAACATGGACCCAGATACACACAGGTTCGAGTCCCAGATCTGCTGCTTGCTGGACAGGTGCCCGTGGGCAGCATGTCCCATCTGGGCCCGAAGGGGACAAGCCACACCTTTGTGCAGGATTGCTGTTCAGATGAATCTACGTTACCCACAGGGTGCACTGCCAGACACAGTGGAAGTACTCAGCAGGCAGCAGTTTTTGTTACTGCAAGACAGGACTTTCAAGAAGCTTATCATTCAGACTGCACTGCAGCCTGCATTAACCATGGGGTCCGAGAAGCTGATGACATTCCCTAACCTCTAGCCTTGACGTGCTCTTTTTCAGATGGTTAGCATTTATGACGCAAAGACTGAACAACTCCGTATAGGACCGTACTCCTGGATGCCATTTCCACATGTGGATTTCTGGTTGCAACAAGATGATAGGCAAATACTAGAGGTGAGAATGTACAGGTTGGGTAAATCATAACTCTCTGGACCCTGGTTTCTCATCTGTAAAGAAAACAGTGGATTTAGGCTAGATAGTAGCTGTGCTTCCTTCAGTGGGTGGTAATTTGTCTTTAGGATGCATCCATTGGTAGATCCCATTTATCTGCTATATCCTGAAATAAGTGCTGTCCTGGACAGACGTTTGCCTTGATGAAGCAGTAAGTGACCAACTAATTTTGTTCTCGATGGTGACCTGAGACCATCTTGATGACTTAAAGAACACAGACACTTCCCTTTCTGCATTTCTGTCACAGCAGGGATAGAACAAGGACACCTTTCTCATGCCCCAGTCTTGTTTTTTCAGAACCTTTCCACCTCGCCTCTGGCTGAACCCCCCCACTTTGTTGAACACATAAGATCTACCTTGATGTTTTTAAAAAAGTACCCATCTCCAGCTGACACACTGTTTCCTGGAAACAAAGCTCTGCTCTACAAAAAAAATGAAGATGGCTTATGGGAAAAGATCTCTTCTCCAGGAAGCTAAAACAGGATTTACCAAAGAAAGCAACTTTCTGGCACGACAGAGACCACTGGGGGGCGGGTGGGGAGCTGGGAAGAATATGAATCTGGAGTCCACACCATTGAGTCTTAGGTCTCCTCCCTTCTCACTGTCTTTCAGATGATTTTCAAAATAAAATCTTATTTTGGCAAAGGCAATTGTTTAGGTTTACTTTTCACTTGACTAAAAAGTTTGGCTTCCAGCTTCTCATTTCTGGCTAGTTGTAAGGCCAGGAGGAGCCCATTTGCTGTTGGGTAAGCAGCTAGTTCAGATACTTAGTATTTCTAATTCTGCTAGATAAGAGGAAAGATTGTAACTGAGTTAAAACATACTTTAACTCAATTTATACATCTCAAATATTTTTTGTCCCCAAATACTTTAGAAACATCAAATCCAAACATACTTCAGATGAATGCGATGAAAGTTTCAAAAAGAGAAAAACAGGATTTGACCTGTTTGACAACATGGTTATCTCTAAAACAGATAATCTCTTTTGCCTGATTACATTTAATCTCAGAATTATACAAAGCCACTGGTAAATCTGTAAATCTGGAGGTAACTGTGGTAATTATGCAAGCTGTGTTCCCAGAAGCCTTGTTTTTCTGAGTCGCTAGCCCAATGGAAGTTGTGCCTGCTGAGGAGTAAGACTTGCAACTGAACTCGCTGCTAACAATTTCAAGAACCTTTATTGAAACCAACATTCAAATAGTATCTCAAGGGTGAAATTCTTTTTCAGCAAAACCAATTTAACAATTCCAAATATATATAAAAACATTTAAAAATTAATCTTGTTAAAGGTGATAATTTCCCCTTCCCCCGTTTTATCTGCTATATATGTCATTGCACCAAATAAACAGGGAAATTTTTGTTTAATCAT
>JAGFMF010011768.1:5999637-6019730 GCA_019455555.1 Galemys pyrenaicus
CTCTGTGGTGAATCCTCTCACCTCCCCTCCACACCTCTGGCCTGTACCCCAGTGCTTGTATGCATAAATAAATAAATCTTTAAAAAAAAAAAAAAAAGAAATACTATACAGGGTTGTGGAAAAGAAGAATTCTGATTCTAGCAACAATGCAGACTAAATTAAGACCGAATTCTACATTCTAAATACCTGAAATACTGGATTAAATATAACCAATAACCAAAAAAACTAAAAGCCATTGCTAGATCACAAAAAAGGTGAATGCAGAAGAAAGAGGCAACGGAGACTGGTATAAGCTTTGCTGTAGAGCCCGTGAGGAGGGGCGCATACACAGGGCTGGAACTGAGTTTTCCTACGTGGGGCCTTGGGTTTTCAAGAAAGGACAGTGGGAGCCTGCGTGAAGCCAGGGTGCCTGAAGAATGCTCCTACAGAAAGACAGAAGGAAAAACCCCACTGACCAGCAGGAAAGCTTAACTGACACTGTGTAGGGAAAAAAAAATTCTCACGGAAGAACAGTGCATGTGGTCTGACATATCCTAGGTGGTATATGACTTCTAACGCTATGAAATTACTGTCATTAATGAACCCAGGCAGGTCAAACATGCGGAAGGAACAAATGCAAAATCTTGTACCACATACTCAGGCACACACACATTATTCTCACAAGAAAAGAAAAACACCTAGCTCGTAATTAAAAAACTACAACACATACAGGGAGCAAGAGTCAGAGATAAAAATGAGAGGATGATCTGTGCCCCAAGAATTGAGATAATAAAACAACAACCTGAAGCAGACTATAATAGCTACGTATAAATGGAGAAGCAAAAGACCGAGAACCAGTAAAAAAATGAGAGAAAATGACTTGAGAAAGAACAGAGAATATCCTGAAATCAAAGTCACTGAAGTATAAGTGCAGTGAATGGATGAACTGCACATTAAATTGCAGCTCATGAACAAATTTAACTAAACTCAAAAGATGTGAAGGAACGTACTAGAAGGCAGCATATCTATGAAGAGGTGAAAGGGATGAGACTGACGGAAGACGGAATGACAAAGTTCCGCAGGCAGTAACTGGAGTTTCAGTAAATCAGATGAGAGAAAGTTCATATTTGAATAAAGAATTTAACAGAATTTTAAAAAACAAACCTGAGGTTAAGTACAAGTTCTATGCAGGGTTAAAAAATAAAATCTCACTCGGCTTTATCATGGTGTAAGGAGAACAATAAAGAGAATCTGTAAAGCTGGCACAGATATATACACGAAACCATGGAAAGTGCCCCAAGGCGCATTGGGGTCTTCAGGGGCCAGCGTGACAATGCTGTTTTTCCTGCATGTGCTGACTTTAGGATGTGACCACATGCTGGATGGGGACCCAGGGAAACAGCCTGTCGTTGGCTGCTGAGGACCTGAATTGGCACACAAGTGAAATCAGTCATAAAGGCCTGGGGCATCAGTTCAGGCATATTTTTGCTCAAAGAATGTGGCCTTACTGGAGCAGCCACAATTCCACTGAAATGCATCCCATCTGGAGAAAACTATTCTGTTATTTAAGTTAGAAGTTATTTACTTTAAAAACAGATAAAAAAAAATATACCATACCAAGATTTTGATGTGGCTCACTTTCTTCAAACTTTCTTGCAGTCGCTGACTCTGCAAAGGACACACACAGCTTATGTAACTTCATGAGAGCCACACATTAAGAAGCGGTTTTCAGGGGGTCTCTGCGGGGCTGGAAACAAAGATCTCAGGCAGATAAAATCACCTGTGACTTGGTGATTTCTAAGTTGTCAATTTTTTCATTTCAACATCTTCCCCAGTCTTTTCATTAAAAGTTACAGTAAGTGATTCAAGAAAAGCTTTTTCTAATGAGCTATGAATTTGTCATCTTAGCAAACAAGTCACTTATTCAACAACTACTGAGAGCAGATGCAACAGCATCTGGTGTTAAATGAGAGAGCACAAGGTTAAGAGCTGATTAGGAGCCTGGATCTGGAGAAATCATACCGAGGCTTAAAATCTGACTCTGCATTTATCACCTGGAGGACAAGTTACTTAACCTGGCACTTAGTAGCTCTGACCTAGTATAAGTTAGCCTCTCTGTTTTTGTGTCCTCAGCTGCAAAATCAGGAGGACAGCATCCAGCTGACAGGGCTGTCGAGATGAAATGAGTTGGCATATGTTAAGCGCCTAGAAACAGCATCTAGAATACAGTGTGAGACAATATTTTTAAAAAGAAGTCATCAGTGCCACCATCATCAAATATTAATGATTGCAACCCAAACTCTCATCATTGATTTGTATCAACCCTATAGGGTTCTGAAGTTCATTAACTCCATAGTTATTGAGGATTGGATACTGGAAGGTCCCTTCTGAAAACTAGTTCTCTGTATGTTGTTATCAGTGGACCTTACAACTTCTAATGAAGTTGTGGGCATCCGATGAGACACCACTCACAGGCACTGAGTAAACAAACACTCACTACCCGCTTCCCTTGTGGTGTAAAGAAAGGTTAAGTCTCAGCTATCTGTAGCCACCAAAGCAGAGTTCGATCTCCGGCCAGGGAGGGGACCCACATGGCGCAGCAGACCTCTCCTGTCTTGCCCGCTGCTCCCCTCAGCAGTGTATTTCAGTTGATCTGCCTGTTCTGCTCTCCACTCTCTCTAGTGAATCCTCTCACCCCACCCTTGCCCCCCTCCCCACGCCTGTGGCCTACACCCCGATTCTTGGCTGCATAAAAAAATAAAATAAATCTTGTTTTTAAAAAAAGATGAAGAAGATAAGGAGAAAGAAGAGGAAGCGGTGGAGGATACTGCTCTGTTCTCTGGGAACATATGACTTAGGATGCACTAGGCACGAATGGAGAAAGACAACCACACATCGCTCAGTTTCCATGCAGTGTAACATGTGCCTTTAGCCGTGGAGTCAGTACAGTATCATTCAGAGCCTCAGGAGTATTTGAGATCAGCTATGGAGTTTGCGTGCAGGAAGATGCCAGAGCTGTGGTGACCTCAAGGGTTTGTTAGTTAATGTCATCATTATTTTCCTCCACTCCATAAGCCAAGGGGGATTGAAAACTCCCTTGAGTGTCCAAACCTTCCCAAATTGACTAAGTTACTAGGGCAATAGCAGCTCTTCTTCTGAAAAACCAAACCTCAAGATGAGAGCCAACAGCTCCATGAGAAAACGGTTTAAATATATGGTACTTTGTAAACAAAATGAACATAAATCTTACAAATACTTAATGTAAAAATAAAACTACTTCATGTAGAATGTTTCTATTTTGTTAGATGAAATAAGGACAGAATGAACTAGCCTAACATTATGAAACAAGGGCTGCTACTATGTAAAAACACTAATTTTTCTTAAATAAGAGTACCAATTCCCTAAGGATACATTTAAAATAAAGATTTACTTTTAAAACTATTTGCATACCTTACTATACAGTTAGGCTTTAGGGTAAGAGCTTTGTGTGTATGAACTCATTAAGTGTTCATAACAATCTTCCATTATATCATTACTTCTATTTTCCTGATAAGAAAATGAAGGTAAAAACATCATGTTTTTAAGACAAACATTTAGAATTCAGCTCTCAGACTACATAGATGTAACTTTTTTTGCCTTCTAAACTGCAGCTAAATCATATATTTTTTCGCAATTAGCATACCTCAAATGGAGAGAGAACTATAATTTTCCCTAGAGCCTTGCCATTCAGAACTCAAGCAGCTGGAATTAAACATACCTCCCCTGCCTGCCAGAGCTCCCCTGAGCATCCTCACTCTTCACCCTCCAGAGTCAGTCAGTCAGGTGGAACATTCACCCGCCTTTCTGAGCCCGCCCCATTCATCTGCTGATGTCTTGTGACTTCTTTTCTCATCCTGTGCTGACACTGGCGTTCATTTTTACGGAATTTCATTCAGAAACGAATGCTGGGACATCCCCAGAACTTGGAACTAGAAATGTATACATGCAGGTCACTACAACAAGCAGTGGATGGTGGGTAAATCAGTGAAATACTTTTTGTCCTGGGCACATCTGTGACATTAAAACTTCAGGTTTCTACTTACCAGCTGACAGGCATGCTTGATTCTCTCCACAATCCCATCAAGTCCCAAGTATTGCAAAGCCAACCACAGTGGCAGAGCACGGAGTTTGTCTGCTGGCTTATTTGATGTAAGACCGGCCACTAAAGTCTGAAAGAGCCAACATGGGTTAATTGACCAAAGGCAACAAAATCCAGAGCACAACGAACCAGTTACCATCTGCACACACTTTGAATGGGTCAGATGATATGCCAGGCACTCGGCTAGCTTTCACTTGATCAGCCAACTGCTCCATGAGGTAGCAAGGGCAGGCAATGCAGCTCAGCGACCCTGCTTTGTGTAAGGGCTCATGTCTAACACGTGAAGTGATGAGATTGGGTCACACTCCAGACCCTCTTAGTCACTCAAAAGGTAGCCCCTCCCAAGGCTGTCTGAGCATTCCCAAATACCCGCCGCTGCTGACTGAGCAGGACATGACCTACTTTAGCAAGAATCACTTGCACATTCTATCACTACCCACTAGTAAGACTACCCCTATGCATTAAAAAAAAGTTACAATCCTTTCAGACAATATAGGTAAGAGCTTTAACTAAACTGACACTCTACTTCTGGATACCTATGCTAAGGAAACAATTTGAAACACAGAAAGATGCACATTATTTCAGTAACAAAAATTCGAAAACAGGGGCCTCCCTGGTGGCACAAGGGATTAAGTCTCAGCACTATGAAGTTATCAGCATCCACCCATGTGGTCCATCCCCAGCCAGGGAGCTGACCCAGGTGGCACAGCAGACTTCTCCTGTCTTGCCTGCTGCCCCCTCAGCAGTGTGTTTCAGTAGATCCACCTGTTCTGCTCCCCGCTCTGTCTCTGGTGAATCCTCTCACCCCCACCCCTGCACCTCTGGCCTGCACCCCAGTTCTTGTATGCATAATTCTTAAAAAAATTTGTTTTGAAACAATTTTGAAAGTTCACAAAAGAAAAATGATTAAATAAAGTATAATATTTAAGTGACAGAATATTATGCCACAAATGTTTTTCAGATGGGGACATATGGGGAGGATAAAATAAGAAATATATAAAATAAGAAAAAAATAAGTATAGTTTCACTTAGATTAAAAAATGTTTTTGAGAAGAAAAAGTCATAGAAGTAACATTAAGAAAATCTTTCACTCTCCCCTGGTTTTTTCAGCTTACCCACAGACCCAATAATGATTTCAACCATTGCCCACAGGGCACCGAGGGAACTTACCAAGGCGGGATCATCGTGTCTATAAAGGGTGACTGCAGGGACAGCTGGCAAGCCCAGCCATGGGCCAGGAGTTAGTGTCATGCTATCACATTTGGTTGCAGCCTACCAAAGAGAGAACAACCTCCTGTCAGACTCCCAGAATGCGCTAAGCCAGACACCCTCCTCCAGACATAACGAAAACCATGAAAAACCAGCAGGGGGTTGAGTGACTTTAAATTCTTTCTTAAAAACACAATATTTAGTAAATCAACAACATACCAGCACTGACGAGGAGACATAACCTAGAGCCAATGTTGCCAGATTCACACTGGAAGAAAAAACACCGATCTAAGAACTAATTATTTACTGCTGCTAGTCACTAAGCATGTACTTTTAAAAGAAAAGGGCTGTACGGTTGCAAGCTGACATTTAAATGTCTTTGAACTGTTATGAGCCTTCATAAAAACCACAGAAAATGTGGCATGTACAAATTTCAGGAAAGCCATAAATATGCGTTTATTTAATCGAAATATTACAAGGGGTGTCTCCTTCTATGGAATAATGGATGTCCTATTTCGTATCTTTCACAGCTATTATATTCCAGTCATTATTCTTTTCTAAAGGGATAAAATAAAAAAGAAACTGACCTTTCTGCTGTGCTGGGTATGAGCTACTTTGGCGGCTCTGCATGCTCTCTGCCCCTTCTCTCAGCAGCACTCCCACAGCCTTCTAGGAAACTACCCGATCTCCTCTATTAGACCAATAGCTTTGAGTGGAGGCGACACCTCACCTGCTCCAGAGTGGGCAAATAACCTACACCATCAGAGTATTACACTTCCCTGGCCACACTGACTGGGTTCAGTGTGGGCTGGGACTTCTGACTCACTGAACTTGAACCTGGAAAGAAGGCTGGGGTTGCTGCAGCACCCCAGGGAAGTCTATCTACAATGAGGCCAACACAGCGGCCATCAGGCCAAGTGAGGAGGGGAAGGGAGGGGAGGGGGGGTTTGACGATGTGCCTGAAGCCAGTCCTGGCGCTGGTTTTAGTTGTGTGAGTCAATAAAAAATCTCTTTTTGCTCAAGTCGATTTGGGTTACTATGGAAAATGCCACCCAAAGTGTGGTGGTGCCAGATCAGTGTCACCGCAAAGGGGGAGCCTGGATGTAACTCCTCGCGAGCACTGGAGCAGGCCTGCCACGAGCCGTCCAAGCTCGCCTCTACTCACCCCTCCACGTGGAGCCATATGCCGTACTGCTCACACAGTTCTTTCAAACGTCCAATCTTATCTGTGTGTCCTACAGCTGCAGTTCCTAGGATAAAACACAAAGTATAGCGAAAGGAACAAGTATTTTCTGAGTCTTTACACCAACATAAACGCCCTTAATCTCTGCTATCTTCCTGTAAGGGAAGTAACACCACATTCCCATTTTATTGTGATTTCTTTTGTGGCATGCTTAGAATCAATTTTCCAAGGTGATTATTCAAGTTTTGAGGTGTGTATATTCTCATATCTCTAAAAATCAAGCACAATAGTTGTAGTATCTAAATCCTCTAAATATTTATTTTCTATGTATTTAATCTGTTGATTCATGGGAAATATATTCACATCTTCCACTGAGACTGTGGGTTAATCAACTTGTTGTCTACCAGTTTTCCCTTTAGATTCCTTCATATATTTTGAAGTTATGTTTATACACATTCATACTCTTAGATATGAATTATAATAATGAATTACAATATGAATTATATTAACATAAAGTCCATTTTATCTCACACTACAGCACTTTGGTTTCATTAGCATTTGCCCAAGATCTCCTTTCCAACCATTTTGTCACTTTCTGGGTTATTTTTATTTAGATGTGTTTTTATAGAAAATACTCAGGTTTTGGTTTTTTCTTTTTAAACCAATTTGAAAGGTTATTTTAATATAGATTATGCATTGCAAAGTCAGTTTATATTAATCATTAACCCATCCCTTTGGGAATGTGCTTGTAACACAGATTTTACTGGGCAGATCCCTCTTTACAGAGCTTAAGTAAAATGTGGAGTCATGAATTCTCCCAACTATGTTAAAGTTCTAGTTAGTAGATACCCACCTTTTTTCTTTGACGAATTTTCTTTCAAACTATTGTTCATTTAAAAAACTGTGCCTCTTTGTTATTGGCTTGTAAGACTTCTTCATGTACTTTGGATACAGTCTTGTGTTAGAAAGAGTTTTGCAGATATTTTCTCCCAGTCTGGGTCCTGCCTTTTCATTTTCTTAACTGGGGTCTTTTGAACAGTAAAAGTGTTTAATTTTTTATGAAGTTTGACTTACGGTTTATGTGTTTTGTGTGCTGAGAAATCTTTCTTTGCCTGATATAAGGTTATATTTTCTTCTAATATTTTTGTTTTGGATCTTATTTTGGGGTCTATGAGTAATTTATAGTTAATTTTTGCATACAGTGTGATGCAAAGGTTAAAGTTCAATTTTTCCCCCTCAGAAGTATACCTGACTGTTGCAGAGTCACTGGTGAGACTGCCTCTTGTCCCTTGTATTAACTGGCATTTTTGTAAAGAAAAAAATCAAGTGAACATGTGTCTTCAATTAATCACATGCTCTTGATTATTTACAGTTTTATGATAAGGCTAAAAATCAGATAGGGTAAGCGATCCAATTAATTATACTCTTTTTAGACATTATTTTGGTTACCCCCTAGATTTTCTGCATTTCCATATAATTGTAGTATACATGCACACATAAATAACTCCCAGAACAAACCAAGATTTAAGGGACTGTAATGCACCAACTCTCACCACAATGCTGACACAGACCAAGTGTAACAGGTGGTACACAAATGGTTCTCGAGACAGGAGTTTTTTAGGCTAAGTACCTAATCTCTCTCTTAGACTTATGACACCTACCAGCATTTGCAACAAGCAATAGGGGCAGTTTTCCTCGTTCTATATCATCTTTGATCAGTTTCTCCAGGAGGGCAACATCCTGTGATAAAAAGACAAACCACAAAAACATGAGACAAGTGTAAAAGCTATATAATGAAAACTCCCAAAAGAGGCACATGACTCTGAAAATGAATCACTCATATCGTTTCTTGACAACTTTGCTGTTTAGTCACAGAGGTGAAAATCAAAGCTTTCCTTGAAGAATGAACAGAAAAATCAGAGATTTTTAAAGGAGATTAAACTTTAAAGCTGCATATACAGGGCCTCCCTGGTGGCACAAGGGGTTAAGTCTCAGCACTATGAAGCTATCAGCAGCCACTGCAGCAGGAGTTCGATCCCCAGCCACAGAGCTGACCCACATGGCGCAGGCAGATCTCTCCTGCCTCTCCCACTGCTCCCCTCAGCAGTGTATTTCAGTCCATCTGCCTGTTCTGTTCCCCACTCTGTCTCTGGTGAATCCTCTCAGCCCCTGCACCTCTGGCCTATATCCAGTTCTTGTATGCATAAATAAATAAATCTTTAAAAACCCCCACAAAACTGCATGTACAGGACCAAGATTTCTCTGCTTTTAAACATTTATAGTCAAAGAAAATATTCTCACAATTCCCAGAAAACCACCAAGAATGTATTTCTAATATTATTCACTGAAATACCTTAAGTAGTAAATGAAGTTACCTTGCAAAAAGGAATGCAGAATCCGAAAATCTATCTCTTTTTTTCTGGCATCAGTACAGAGAGGTTTATCACTTGCATATCTAATAGTAAGTAGAAGTCAATCCTAAGACTACAATGAGGATTTAAAAAATCTGCCCGATCATAGGTACAGGCAACAGTCGTAACTACTTCAAAGCATAGGCTTGACTGAACGTTCTTGGGTTTCACTGAATGATACATTTCTCCTTAAAGCAGGTGACACAGTGATTGCAAAACTGTGTAAGAGTTGGGGGCATCTGTGCTATATGCCAGTCAACCTTCACAGACATTCAAATACAGAAGTACTATTACCATGGGAAGATCGAAGCAACCAATGAATACGCTGAGATTCAGCTAGAGTCCAGCAAGCACAACTTCAGATGAAAGGAAGACAGTTTCAAAATATGAGCATTGCATAAACCACGAAAGCTCACCATCTGATGCTGGGATCCAAACATCGTGTTACAGGGCACGCGACACAAACAGGGAAAGGGCAAGCCGAGCTGTAAGAAGAAAGAAACATCAGCTGTACGAGAAGATCTTTGTCATCATTCACTCATGACCCTGAGTTTCTAAGACAAATCATATGAGGCTCTAAGACAAATCATAATTATGCTTTAAAAAAAATTTCTCTAAGGGGGCCTTCTTGGTGGTGCAAGGGGTTAAGTCTTGGCACTATGAAGCTATCTGCAGCCAGTGTACCATGAGTTCGATTCCTGGCCAGGGAGGTGACCCACATGGCGCAGCAGACCTCTCCTGTCTTCCTCCGGCTCCCCTCAGCAGTGTATTTCAGTAGCTTTGCCGGTTCTGCTTCCCACCTTGTCTCTGGTGAGTCCTCTCACACACACCCTTCCCTCCACACCTCTGGCCTGCATCCCAGTTCTTCTATGTAAAAAACGGATAAATGAATCTTTTTAAAAAGATCTAAGTAACTCTTAATATTGTAAATAGATGTTAAAGTACACCTAGACAATCAAGCCTCCCCCCTCAAAAAAAAGATAAGTTCCAAGAGCTAAGATGTCTTATATGGATACAAAGTAAAATTTTGTAAATGAGTCAAGTTATTTTTTGCTATATTCAAGAATATATCAAAAAACAAAAAGTTTTCAAACATGAACAACTGAACTCTGAGCATTTTGGGGGATTATTTAGGATTCTTCCTCCAAGTATTACTGGGAAAAAACATCCCTAAAGGCATTCAAAGAACAATTTTTTATTTATAGGATGACCCACCCCTAAAAAGCTGTAAATATGAACTAATAGATGTATATTTCTTAAGAGAAATGAATTCAATGCTATGGAATAGAGATAGTAATTGTCAAATAAATATTGTTCATGTTAAGCTTTCAAATCCTTGAGACATTTATGGTTTTAGGAATTTTTAAACAGTTGCAGCACCTTGCTCTGCATAAGACACAGTAGCATTAAAACAAAAAGTTAATAAGCACTTTATTTGTAATTTTTCCCCTTAAAAGATTTTCTTTTAAATCATAAAAATGAAATTTAAAACACACACACACACGCACGTGCACATGCACAC
Organism: Galemys pyrenaicus; assembly: GCA_019455555.1. Classification (NCBI taxonomy): domain Eukaryota; kingdom Metazoa; phylum Chordata; class Mammalia; order Eulipotyphla; family Talpidae; genus Galemys; species Galemys pyrenaicus. The sequence goes on from JAGFMF010011768.1 coordinate 6,010,080, forward strand.
TATATAGATATAGAAAGTGAAAATGCCCCCAAAGGCCTCCCTCTTCAATCCCCCACTATTAACAGTTCAGGTATAACCTAGACATTTTTAGGTATAAAATCACGTATTTATGTGACTATTTTTCTAGCTAGAAGATAAAAAAATCATATATATAGGTTTTAAAGCAAGGGAATGACCATCGTATGCGTGCTCATTCTGCCCCTGCCCTTCTCTTTTTAAGACTGGACTGCAGTCCAAAGACAATCTTGGGTCCATCAGAGCCGGCCTGCAGTGCATACTCGGCACATGGCTGGTTTCATATTCCTACAGGAGTGTTATAAAGTTCCCCTTTTGTACGCCTTCAAGAAGAGAACAAAATGTTTTGCTTTGAGTTCAGACTCAACTGAAGTCCCTGAGTTTTCCCACTCATTTCCCCATGACCCATCTATTCTACAAAAAACCAAATCTGCCAATTCTATGGGTTTTGCCTTAAAACATTCTTGGCCAAGAAGTTCAATGACTTTTGTCTCAAAATAGTCCCTCAAGTGGGTTACATGCACCATGAACTTTAGGAACTTTGATTTATGACTCTGAGAATAAGAAAAAAACTCATTATGCACACAGACATCCATACACCTGTGCAGAAAGCATCACCTGAACATGGTCAGATAAAGCAAAAGAATGGGAACTTGAACTGTTCAAAAGGGAAACAGTTACACTACTACACATTCACTTGAAGGAATATTATGGGAAACCATCAAAATAAACTTTACTCTGAAGAACTATTAAAACATGACATGCACCTGTTATAATAGTAAGTAGAAAAAGTTATATTTAACCATGTAAAAACACACATACAATCTTTGATTAAAGTCTACAAAGAAAATGTTGACTGTGGTTGCCTTTGGGCAACTAAAAAAATATAAATCTAATTTTATGAATATACATTTATATATTTTCTTATAATGACAAACCAAGAATATAAGAAAACCATCTTTCTTTTCACCCTGAAGAGTAGCTACTGATATGGGCCTACACACTTCATAAAGTTGAAGGACGGAACAAGACAGTGTTTCTTTAAACTATTCCACCAGGGCCTCCCTGGTGGCATAGCGGGTTGAGCATTGTACTGTCAAGCATCTGCGGCATAGCAGCGCGAGTCTGATCCCCCGCCAGGGAGGGGACCCATATGGTGCAGCAGACCTCTCCTGCCTCACCCGCTGCTCCCCTCAGCAGTGTGTGTCTCTGGTGAATCCTCTTATCACCCTCATGACTCTGGCCTGTACCCAAGTTCTTGTATGTGTAAATAAAATCTTTCAAAAAAAAAGACTATCCACCTTTTATCACATTACCTGATTACAAAGGTACTGTCCCAGGCCAGGTCTAGCAGCAGCACTAAGATATATAACAGGCTTCTTGTTATATAACACATTGAATCCATCCACCACGAAGTCTTCATAACGAGAATGAATGGCAAGTCTACAGATCTTCGCAAGTCCTTCTCTTTCTTCTTCGTGGAAATAAGCACAGCCATTTTCATACCTGTGAAGTGACACTCGCAAATCAGTACATTCTAACTTCTGGCTGACCCAGATTTTATGCCCAGTCTTAGGATCCTGGCAGTATTTCTTTTCTCTGTCATTTAGATCAGCCAAAGGAGAGGGATGAGAACACCTCATCTCAGACAGCTGGCCACGCACTGCAGCTGGGGGTTATAAAGAACAGAGGTGATGGTCCTTGTCTACACGCACTTCCACGGACAGCAGGAACAACGGAAAGCAGTAAAGAACAAAAGTGCCTCAGATATCTAAAAGCTGAAGGTCACGGTTCTGGCTTACTCCATGAGCAGGCCAGCACTGGGTAGTGCAAGCAGAATTCTTAGCAGCGTTTCAGCCCTCAGACATTGGAAGTAAATAAAATCGTCAAAACACTAGTCAGGTTCACTTTAGTTTTCCTTATTCTGCTTGGGACATTTTATTCTTCTTAATTTCCTAGATAAGAAGGGAGAGAGAATTTCAAGTACAAGTGTTTGATTTTAACCAGAAGAAATTTCTCTGGTTATACAAACATAATTTGTCTCTGGTCAGACAAACTTAAGCCTTTGCCAGGCCAAGCTCTTTCCCACCATCTGAAAGTGAGTCTCTCCTAAGTTAAATGTCCCCAGGTTAGGCAAACATTCCTTCCCCATAAAAGTAACAGCATAAATGCAAAAATATAGCTGGCTCTGGGCCTTCTGCTAAATCCTCAATCTGTCAGGATTCCTTAATACCACCAATATTACACAGAATAAAGCAAATTTCAATATCGTAACACGTTCATCCTCCTTGGGATAGTGCTTCCATTCCAAAGAGCACAAGCTAATGTTTTAATTAAAAACTACTCGAATCCATTCCTATCTCTATCAACAGGTAACAATTAGGAATCCTACAAATACATAACTGCTGACATTATTTGACCAGTATGTGGCTTCTGCTTTCCACTCTTTACATAAATTAATTCATTAGCACATTTAATCCAACACTAGAATGGAATAGATATCATTCAATGGAATAAATATTAATGACATTCCCATTTAATATAATGAGGAAACTGAAGTCCTGAGAGTGTAAGCAAGCCTTCCAAGAGGAAGTCGGAGAGGAAGATTTGAACTTATTTAAATGTCTTTAGCAGGGGCCTCCCTGGTGGCGCAGTGGGTTAAGCAACGCACTATGAAGCAAACCACAGCCACTGCAGCATGAGTTCGATCCCTGCTGCCGGCCAGGCGGGGGACCCACATGGTGCGGCAGACCTCTCCTGCNNNGCCCGCTGCTCCCCTCAGCAGTGTACTTCCGTCGATCTGCCTGTTCTGCTTCCTGCTCTCTGTGGTGAATCCTCTCACCCCCACCCCACACCTCTGGCCTGTACCCCAGTGCTTGTATGCATAAATAAATAAATCTTTAAAAAAAAAATGTCTTTAGCAAAAACTGAAAACTTTTAAAGCCTTTACCTGAAAATTCTGCAGAGCCATAAGGTAGTGTCTGAAAGTATCCTCGTTGTAAGTTTTCTCAGCTTCTCTTTGTCCAGAGTAGAAATATAAGCACCCAGACTATGCCCCAATAAAGCTATATGACCTTGTTCTCCAATACTCTGGATCCTGTTATCAAAAGTCATTAAAGTATTAGTCAAAGCATAAAAAAAATACAATTTAGAGGTACAGTATTACACAGAAATTTCTGTCAGACTTAAAATTCACTTAATGGCTTAAAAGGCAGCAGAAAATCCAAAGCATTAAAAGTATGAGAGAAAAATATTTTAAAAATTTGAGTCCTAGAGAAGATAAATATCCTTTCTATTGAATACCCACTAAATATACAAATTATATTTGAATAATTTCCCCCTAATTTTTAAAAAAATGCCAACCATAAGAACTATGGAGGATAGTTGAAATGAAATATGCAGGATATTAAATAAAAAATCAAATAGCTATAGCAATCCAGTAAATTCAAGGGGAAGTAGTTATTATCAAAGGGAAAATCTATATTATATATGTAATTAAAATGGATGGACTTATTTCCCTTATAAAGAATAACTATAAATCAATAAGAAAAAGTCAACCAGATAGGACACTGCAGAAAGTAAACAGGTCAGAGAAAAAGAACCATAAATAGGGCTTAAATCATACAATAAGAAACTTAACCTGGTTCATAATAAAAATGCAAATGAAAAGTATGCTGATATATCATTCCTCACCTATCAGACTGGCAATAATCCCCAAGTCTGATGACTCCCCTGCAGGTAAAGGGGTGGGAAAAGAAGTCTCTCACACTTTGCTGGCAGAACTGTCAACTGCACAACCCATGGAGGAAACTTTGGCAAATCTATTGAAATTACAAATGCTCAGACTAACTCAGCACTAACTAAGCCACTGCTAGAATTTTCATCTCCAGCGATACTTGCTTCTATGAGAAATTACACATTAGTAGCTAGAGCAATGCTTGTAAGACAGGAAGAGGAGACTAGATGAGACACGGTTCGTGTATTCCAAGACAAAGTAAACAGTCCTTAAGGGAGAAGGTGCCTGTGCACGGAGGAGCAGTGAACTCCAGGATGGGAAGAGCACGATGCACAGTGTCCTTTACTGGCTGGAGCGGTGCAGACTTGGCCAACGTATCCGCACACACACAAAACAGCTCTTAAAAACACATGAGAAACTGGCAACGCTGCCTACCTCTAGAGGGGAGGACGAGGAAAAAGGCAGGAGCAAGAAGAGAAACTGCCTTTGTAGACCCTTTTAAACTTTTGAAATTTCAATCAGGGGAATGTATGCTTATTCCAAGAAATTAAATTTAAAACAAAGAGAAAATTAAATCGCTTGATAAACAAATAATAAAAATAAACAGGTGGGTGATTCACAGATAACACGGCCTTCACCTATCAGTCAGAAGCAGCAATTCTTAGAAATCAGAAGCAGGAAAACACAGAGCAGTCATTCTTAGACCCCTCTGCCAGCCTCTTCCTACGACATGCCACCACAACAACTAGGATTTCGTTTTGGTAAGTGCCTTTCCTTTACAAAAGGTATTATCTGACATACATGTTTCTCTGACCAGAAAATGACAGTTTTGAAACCATATGCCAATCTGAATACTCCTAGATTATTATTTCAGCAACTTGTAAGAATGCAATCACTATGGAAATCAAGAACACAGATACTTTCAAAGAGAAGTTGCCAGCCATTCTCCATACCGGGTGCTCTGGGGCTCCTCCTCTTCATCGCCATGCATCAGATTCTGGACTAACTGAAGGATGCTCACCATATCTTGTCCACTGCAGAATGAAAAAGAGAGGACTGACTGGTAGAAGCAGCACCCCCAGCCCTCACTACCCTCTCACTATTTCTCTTATCCAAACTAGGTTTGAGAGTTTTTGCAACTTAGTAACTACAAGAGAAATCAATTGTGTGAGTTACAGTACACACTTTTAAAAAACAAACCTTAAATTACTTGAATTCTAAATATAACCTTGTGATGCTTGTGATGAAGTATATCTTCTATCTAAATATGAATCTGATTTTGAAAAATTTTACCAGTATGGGATTTTGTAGGATTTTTCTCCCTGTTCATGGGACTCTTGAAGAATACTGAATAAATTTGTTATAAAAGCTAAACTTCACACAAAATGCTGGAACGGTCACAGAAGCACTGCTTATTCCAAGAAAGCAACAAGAAAACTCCAGTGCCCCTGGTGTATCTGGTTGCCCTCCATTAGCGTCTTGTCTGTTCCAACAGACTTAAGCACACAATATAAGTACCTGTTACCTGCCCCCTGGAAACTGCAGGTCTGCTTACAGTGAAAACAGTATTACTTCTGTCCAACGTGTTACTAAATGCTCATTACATGAAGCTTTGAAAACTTAAAAGAACGCGAATGGCTAAAGGAGTAAGCCACTTACAGGACCGGTAAAAAGTTTTCTTTTTTGGAAAAGAAACACTGTCAAAACCATGTCCCCAAAGTGCTGACCTTCACAAGGGGTCTATGTTCTTGGACCGTGCATAGGTCAGGCCAAGCATGCCCTGCGGAGTCACACTGGGCACTAGCCCCCATCTCAGAGATGCACCCAGGCAGCACATGGGGCATAATGCTGCACGGGCATAACTCTCTTGGATGCTGGCAGCTGGTATTACTAAATAAGAATGTCACTGACCAGTGGCTTTAATGCCCTTCCCTTTTCTTTCTCCCCCACCACTCTGAGAAGTATAGATGTTCTTGGTAGGATCTCTTCTAGGGAAACTGGGGGATCAGCAGACCCCTTCCCTTCTGTAGGCCTGAGGTGAGATTCACACAATTTGGTTCCTGTTCTGAGTCGCAGGACACGCTTCACGCTGAGAGGGCCACAACCAGCACCAACAGGCTCCACGGAGCAGCAGTTTTAGATATTAGTATCTGGGTGTGTTAGATGCGACATTTATTGGCATACTGTGATCCTACTTCCACACTTGACTTTTGCAACCTGTACATATTTATATTCAGGTCAAAGGACAATTAAGGGAGTTGTACTGTTTACCCAAGTGCAGCTTCCTGGTTATAAAACAAAGAAAGAATCATCTTGTCTGACGGAAATTGGGCCGGGACTCTAATTCCACATCAAGTGCTAACATCTTCTGAGAATTTTACTCAAATAGCTATTTATTATTCTGGTATTTCCCCTGCTAGCTCAAATGGAAAAGACTTGTTAGATCTGCTTTAGTTGCCCAAAAGTAAGTCACTCTGCCAATAAATGGTTAGAGTGGACTTTTCCTTTATTTTACTCTATTTTCAAAATGATAAATCTTATCAAATTAAAATAACTCTCCCAATGAAGTTCAGATAACAGGTTTCCAGGATGAACTAAGTGTCACGACACGTCCTCACGCCCAGTTTGCGAGAGGAGGCGCCATGAACAGTGCCTGGGTGCAGGGGAGCACCTGGAGCATTCGCTCCCACCAGCCTCTCACCTCTCAGTTTTGAGGTCACACTACATGTAACTCCAAATCTGCTCTGTGGTCATTAAAACTAAATTGAAAAATCAAAATAGTTAATTCCATACTTATTTTTAGCGGCAAACTTAAGGTAGTTTAAACACATGTTAATCTTCAACACCTGAAACTTTATAGTGTCATAATGTAATGCTACTTCGATTAAATTAAAGGAATCAGAAATCACATTAAAGGAAATGGAATTAAATCAAATTAAAGGAAAAAAATGTACATCCAAACTGGAGGGACTTATCGTAATCCCACTCACCTGCTTTGGAGTGGCCCTGGAATATCCCCTGCTATGAGCCTCTTCCCATTTTCCTCCTCAGGTCTTCTGAATTAAAGGAAATAAAAAACTATTCTATCACATCACATTTCTGTATCTGAGCATGCAAACGTGTTAATATTGTGTATAACATCTTAGTGACTGATGTAGGATTTGTAACATTTATCACATCTACTCTCCACACCCCAGCTCCAGGATGGGGTACAGGCTGAGTTCCAGGAAAAGAAAAGAACATGAAAAACAAAAATAGCGGCCTCCCTGGTGGCACAAGGGGTTAAGTGTCGCACTGGGAAGCATCTGCAGCCACCGCAGCGTTAGTTCAATCCCGGCCAGGGAGCTGACCCACATGGCACAGCAGACCTCTCCAGCCTCGCCTGCTGCTCTCCTCAACAGTGTGTTTCAGTCGATTTGCCTGATCTGCTCCCCACTCTGTCTCTGGTGAATCCTCTCACCCCCACACCTCTGGCCTATACCCCAGTTCCTGTATATATAAAATAAATAAATCTTTAAAATAAAATAATACTTTAATTTCTTGGTTAGATGGTCCCTATATGACCTGAATAGATAATAAGTTGTCCTTACAGATTTAAATCAATATATTAAGTAACTCTTAATAGGCAGTTCTTCCCCTCAATTTCAAAATCCTCTAATTACAAAGCACCTTCTATCCAAGACAAATACCAATTTTAAAATTAGCTGAAGCTAAGCTAAGTGTCACATTCTGAAACCAAGAGGTGTCTTTGACAGAAGGAAACCAGTGCCTCCAGTTTCACAACATGCTGAACACGATCATTAGAGCTATTCTGCTCCACAGACTCACCTCTGGCTGTCCTCTAGCATCTTCATGGCCTCCTTCAAGTTCTTCCCCATTTCAGCTAATGTAGGGTCTGCTATCTGGGAAACAGATCAAAGATGGGTTAAATTTTAATAATTCTCTAATATTTCCACACAGAGATATCCACAAAAATTAAAGGCAATCTGAAACTAAGCTAATTCCATCTTATTTTAATCATAAAATACATGGATTTACAAAGCATGAGATTAAAAACATTCCAACAGCCCAAATGTACACATGGAAAAGTCCACAAGGGTCACTCCCAGTGGAAGGCACTTTTCAGTCTGACGTACTCCTTTCCAAATTTTCACCTCATCCGCACCACTGCAACAGTTTCTTCTATTTTATAGTGACTAGTGAAGAGGACATTATGTCTACTTCATTCTTCTTAGTGATGACCCTTTATTCCATTGTGTAATATACTATCATTTATTTAATCAGTACTGAATTAATGGGATTATTCCAGCTTTTTCTATTAGAAGTCCAGTTCAGAAATCTATACAGTACACTATTTTACTGTTGTAGACTCCCCAAAAGACAGGCATAGCCTAATCCCTGTTACCTTACATGGCAACATCTTTACAGATGTGACTGAGTACAGGATCTTGAGGTGGTGAGCGTACCCTGAACATTCCTAAGTGCACTCATACGTATCCATAGGAGAGATGCAGGAGGCCAAACATGTGCATGCTCACACATACACGAGGACAGAGCAGAGCAAGATTTAAAGGTGCTGGCCTTGAAAATCGGAGCGATGGGACCACAGACTAGGGAAGACTGCTGTAGGCAGACAACAAAAGCTGGGACAAGAAAAGATGGGGCTCTCCCCTAAAGCCATGGAGGGAGTGCAGCCATGCTAATTCCTCACTTTAAGCCAGTGATTCTGATTTCAAATTTCCAGCCTCCACCACTGTGAGAGAATATATTTCTGGTGTTCTAAGCCACCCAGTCTGTGCTGATTTGTTACAGCAGCCACACCCGTAAGTCTGTATGAGCGCCCATACACCCCGGTTTACCCACACTGGTGACAGTGACTGCATCCAGAGAAGGGGACTGGTAGATGGGCGCAGGGCTCAGGAGGAGGCATTCAGACCCTTTTATTCCTTTCAGATGTTAGTGCCAAGTGTGCGTCCATCCCCAAGTCCAAAAATTAAGACATTTAATTCTTACAAAATTAAAATATACATTCGTATTTCTTTCTTCTTAATCTTCATAGCAGTTTTTAGGGAGACCATCTTGTCTTGAATTTCTTTACAGTATGGGTAGGGTAATAAGGTTATAGATATTCTCTTTTTTTTTTTTTTTTTTAGATATTCTCTTTTGATACCTCTTATTCTTCAACTGTACTTATCTTCTTTTTCTCTTCACACTGCCTACTGTACCTACTAGCAGCTTACCTGGAGTAGGTGTGCACACAGTGCGGCACTACCTCTTCAAAACTGCTTTTAAGCAATCCTATTCTGTTTATCATCGTATCAGAAAGTGCTAGTTCTAGAAGGGGCCTTGAGAACTGAGTCCAAAGGTTTCCCTGTGCTCTTCAGAGCCTTTAGGCTCCCCAGAAGAACAGCTCCCCAACTAGAGTATAAGATTCTTGAAGGTGAGGATTCAAAGGGAGGATGGGTTGGGGAGGCAATTGGGCTCTCAGCTCCCCATCTTCCATGGAGCATACCAGTTCTGTTTTATATCACAGATTTTGAATAAAGTTTCATTTGTAAAGTGTTTCATTAATAAGAAAAAGAACAAAGAAAGAGTAACATGAGAGCCTGATTCTGCTCTAGCATTTCAGAGGTGAGGTAAGGTCACAGAGCTAATGATGGTTGTGCCAGACCCCCACTTCCTGACGCCCGTTTCTTCCTCTCTGTTACCATGACTCCCACAAAGGAATACAAATAATCCCATAACCATATCCATTCTCATTTTTATACTGGTTTTAAAAAATCATTTTATTTTTTATTTTATTTTTCATTTTTTAAAATTTATATATATTTGACATCAATTGTAATCCCCATGTATTCCCCATCACCATATCACCAGTGCACCATCACCTCAGTCCCCTG
>JAGFMF010011768.1:6020389-6050315 GCA_019455555.1 Galemys pyrenaicus
CTTTGGAGAATTGCCTTTTTAGCTCTTTTGCCCATTTTTTGACTGGGTTGTTCACTTTGTTTTTGTTTAGTCTGGTTAGTTCTTTATGGATCTGTGTGACAAGTCCCTTGTCAGTTATGTTATGTGCAAAGATTTTCTCCCAGTCAGTGGGTTATCGCTTTGTTTTGGTTAGCGTGTCCTTTGCCCTACAGAAGCTTTTAAGTTTGATGTAGTCCCAACTGTTTATCCTCTCCTTCACTATCTTTGCTTTAGGTGTTGTATCTCTAAAGATGTCATTGATGTGTTTGTCATGTAGGGTTTTGCCTACTTTTTCTTCAATATATTTTATGGTTTCAGGTCTTATGTCTAAGTCCTTAATCCATTTTGAGTTGATTTTTGTGCATGGTGAAAGGCAGTATTTTAGTTTCATTCTTTTGCATGTAGCAGTCCAGTTTGCTCAGCACCACTTATTGAACAAGCTGTCTCTTTATTCCATTGCATATTCTCAAAAATATGGAATGCTTCACGAATTTGCATGTCATCCTTGCACAGGGGCCATGCTAATCTTCTCTGTATCATTCCAATTTTAGTATATGTGCTGCCAAAGTGAGCACTAAAAAAAAGAAATCATTTTAAAAGGTGGTTTCCCATAAAATTCACAACGGAAATGTAACCCTGAGATGGGTGGGAGAGCAATCGAAATGGGCCTCAGTGCTTCAGTTAATGATTACAGCAGGATGAGGAACTGTCATGGGCAAGACCATTTATGCTAACTCCAGGCTTGCAGGTCATGTTCCGCATCACATTCCTCTCCTGGGGTGCTGCAGGGTGTCCCCAGTCATCCTGCCAAGTGAAAAGCTCAACAGCCCTGCCTGGCAGAAACACCTGCTTGTACACTTGGCCAGTGTGCTTTTCACCCATTCTAGCTACCCACTAAATCACAGTTGAACACTTCCTGGAAATCTTTATGAGTAAAGCCATTTTCACTCTTTCACATGCCCTTCTAAGTAAAAAATCTCAACTCATTGCCCGACAAAAACATTTATGAGAACAATGGGAAAGAACGCCTGAAACAGGTGTGCAGCAGACTCACAGATGACCTTTCCGGTGTTGACGCTCCCCCTCTGGGAGATGATAGGCTTCTTGAAGGCAGCGACTCAGACGCCACTAATTTTGACTTCTCTTTTTATAGGACCAAGGCTCTCAAGTCAGCTCAATTCTTAGACTGCCTCGGAAAGCCCTTCGGAGGGCATGGCATATGGGGTGTTCACAGTCTGGCTCTAACGGCAACACAACTTATTTTTCTGCTGTGACTGCAACAGATTTTTCAGTTAAGGCTCAACAGGGTAGTTCCCCTACTTCAGAAGGCACGTCATACGACATCACTGCTACCCCAGGCTCATGCGTGATGACGAGAGATTTACACTGTGCCAGGCTGGAGGGAACTGCGGCTTCACAGCCCCCACTGGGGCCGCTAGAGAGCACACACTCATTGAGAGGGATGTCTTACATTTAAATTGTTCTTGCTCCTCATTTTCATGGGGTAAAGGTGGGGTGGCTGGGTAGGGAAAAAAGCATGTATGGTCAAATCTGAGTAAAGTAAAAGTGAGTATGATGCAGCTCTAATACTGCAAACCCTCTGTGCTTATCGCGCTTACAGGATGTTATGAATACAAAACTGAACAATGATGTAAAATATAAATAAAAATAAACTTATTTGAAATAATAAAAAAAGGATACTATGAAATATAAAATGTTATCCACATGCAGGATTTTAGGCTTGAACTCAAAGAATGCTCTCAGAAAAAAGTATATCTGTTAACTGGTTCCTTAAAAGCAAAACCTATACCTACATATGTTTCTCCTGTGGGCAGCCACTACTTTCTCATTTGCATCTGGTGTTCACAGAACCTGTTATAACGTACCACATGGTGGCTGTGTGAAACTGTTAATAAACAATGACAGGGCAACAGTCAGATATAAACCTAAGTGAGTGACGGATTAGTTGCATAAAGACGTTTACTACTTAGCATTTAGAAAGAGGCTGTGGGCCCTCCCTGGTGGCGCAGTGGGTTAAGCAACGCACTATGAAGTAAAGGGCAGCCACTGCAGCACGAGTTCGATCCCTGCTGCCCTCCAGGGAGGGGATTCACATGGCGCAGGCAGATCTCTCCTGCCTCACCCACTGCTCCCCTCAGCAGTGTGTATCAGTCCATCTGCCTGTTCTGCTCCCTGCTCTATCTGGTGGATTCTCTCACCTCTGGCCTGTACCCTAGTGCTTGTATGCATAAATAAATAAGTCTTTAAAAAAAAAAGAAAAGAAAAGAAAGAGGCCGTTACATGATGGAGGAAAATCTAAAAAACAGTACTCTGTCTGAGTACACCAGATTTTTTGGGTAATCCCTTAGCACCTAGTACTGGCTCTGGCATAGATAAGGCACAGCAGGCTCTGTGTTCTTCAAGAATTATTTCACTAACTGGGTTGCTTACTATATTCCCAGCATTATGCCAATCAACACCGTCACATGCCTACTTCCTGACGGACCCAAAGTCACATTTTGTTTCAGGCCCTTATTGAAAAATGGAGTCTGTACTACTCCCAAGCCAGCGCCCCCAACCATGGGCGCCACTGTTTCTCAATTTTATCAAATAAGTAAATGAAGCAATTCATACTGTGGACAAGCTCTGTACTCAAAAATTATAATTAGAGCTAAGGTGTCACTTTAAGGACAATAACTGCTTGATTAATGTTTTCATTCAGATAAAAAGGATCAAAAGACTCTCCCATAGGTAAAATTACAACAGCTTCCAGTAAATAACCATAAACCTAACAGCCTCAACTAGAATATCATAAACTTATCTGCCAAATCAGGGTATTTCTGAGAGTGGAGGGAGGCACTATTAATAATTAAACCAGGACAGTAGGTGTGAATTGGGCTGGTCCCAGTAAAACAGGAAGTACAGTTACCCTAGCCTTCACTCAAATGTTTATTTTAGGTCTTAAACCATCATTCCACTTAGCAAAGCCCAGGCAAAAGTTACCTTGGTGGCTGTTTGAGTTTAAGGGGTGAAACTCAAGACAGCATCTAATGTGGCATTTGTGCCGGCTGGTACACTGCACCCAATAAATACTCAAGGACCGCACAGTATTGCCACAACAAACTTCCTCTCCTACCTACAAACATGTCTGAATGCACTTCTCTTCATTTACCTCTTAAGGAAAATGACCTGATTAAATACCCTGGGCCTCCTAGAAACAGTTTCTCAACAAAGGTCTTTTACAGTAACAAAAAGCCAACAGATTTCCACCACCCAGTCTGAGGCAGTGGGTGTGTAACCCTGTCCTTTCCTTATCTCCCCTGACTGCTGAAGCAAGCCCACTGAGGTAGAAGCAAGCCCTCACCTTGAACGGGCTGCAGTGAAGACCCTCTTCCAGGAAACGGGGCTCAGTGATTCAGAATTCTGGCTTGGATTCCTAGGGCCTCCTCACACCCTGAGTCCCAAAGTCTTAAAGAGCCTTATGGCAGTTCTGTTAAAAGCCAGACCAAAAAAGTGCAACAAAGCATTTATGGAGTGTGTATCTCTATATATGTATACGCTGTAATTACAAAACGCCTTATATGCCCATTATTGAGAAGTCAGAAACAATTATTAGACTGTTGGTCATTAGACTGCAGACTTGTATTTCAGTTACGGTTAATTCTGCAGTGTTGTGAGTGGATTGAGTACTCAGGCTTCAATTATACCCGACACAGATGCATGGTTCGGTTAAATGCAATTTCAAGGCTCCTGAGGAAAACCATTCAAATGTTTGTAAAATAATTGTCACAGAACTGAGACAGCTCATTCTGTAAAGCAAACATCGTCACTTGTTCCTTTATAAGCATTTTTCCAAGAGTCATTCTCATATACTCACTGATTTTCATCACCTTCAGTATTTGTGGAATACTAAAACATTCTGCCATTATCAGAAGTAAGTATCACACAGGCAATGTTAAAGTATCATTGATTAAAAGTTTCATAATATAAATGTTGGAGGAAAAAGTCAAGAGTCAGGGAGGAGTCTCAATTTTTCAAAAAAGTCAGTAGGAAATTATGCATTTGCCTGGATTAATGAAAACGTCACTTATTTTCACTTGTGGCTAGCTAGTGTTCATTAGCTTGGTATGGTTTAGTGTGGCACTACTCCGCCCTTATTATCAAATACCTTCTACTTATTTTATTCTATTTCCTTTTTTAAGAACTGCTGACGATGACCTGCTCAACTGATAGGACATTCCCATTACTGATGCAACCTGCAGTTTGAAAAGTACAGTGGATGTCATTCATAATTAACATCCAGTTAATAATGGGATAAACCACCATTTTTTAACAAAGTTTATTAAGAACTCATTTATAATAACCTTTCAAAGGTGGAAAATGCAATAGGAAAATAACAATCTCAGCCCCTAAGATTTGGCAGCTACTGCTTTTACAATCATTTAAAAACGTCTCAGCTTTCCAACATGCATAATTAAGCTGCTGTGGACATTTTCGTCAGCTAAGCATGCCCATTTACCAGGTGTGACAACAAAAATTATGTATTTACTTTCAAAGGAATTAGGGGAGGAAATAATACCTCAAACCCTGAATTCATTAACACCTCACCTAGTATAAATTTAAAAAATGGGGCGGTGCTAGACTACAGCCTCAGAAAGCAGCTCGGGAGCCCCCAAGAGGTCTGGGAACTTTAGGAAGATGGACTTGTCCCACGTCTGGACCATGCCGGTGGTTACAGGACTGCAGACAACTGCCAGTGCCCAAATCCAAACTGCACAGTTAAAGTGGGTATTTTTACTACATGTAAGTTATCCCTCAACTTAAAAAAGAGAGGGTAAGATGCTTTAAATTCAATATAAAAGAAACATTAAGCAGTATTAGTACAACTGGTATACTGCTATGGTGCAACTCACAAAGATGGTACATGAGTAACTGCTATTCGGGAAATATAGAGCTAAACCTTTAAAGAGAAGCTGCCTCCAGAAAGGGGAAAAAAGGAAGTCCAAAATATAATTAAAAAATACATAAATCATAGCATTTGCTAACAACATAAGTTTGTAACACTGTAGCTTCAATAAACTGTTTTTTCTGGAATGTTCTTATTTGGTGGGGGTGAGGGGGCTCGAGGGTGGGAGGTATTTAGGACTCCTGACAGAAGCCTGGGAAAATACTGGGTGCTCTTATCAGATAGACGTTGTACTAGCGAAGCTGCTTTACAACACTGGCATTAGACATACAAACAGATCACTACCTTTTTTCAGCAACCATCAAGTCCCTAAAAATCACGTACTTCCCTTCCAGATAGACAAGTAAACAAGGCCTGCTTTCTAGTACCAACAAGTACTCCAAATACTGCCCTGCTCCAGCAGGCAACAAGAAGCCAGCAACAGCTGCTCCAAGAACACAGCTATTCCTCATGGGTCCACGCTACAGAAAACAACAGGAGTTCTCTGGAAAGTTGCAGTGCCTGGCACACCTGGCTTACCTTATCAGTCTCAATTTCCATTTGTAAATATATTTTTCTGATTTCCAGAAAGGTATTAAGAATGGGGCCCTACTGTCTGCATCTTCCAAGAACAGGATACTTAATCTTACTCTTCATTACTGCGCTCACTAGGCCTGAGAACACAAGGGCAAATTGTAATTATTGGCTCATTCAACACCACGATGTTTCCAGTTGAAAGGGACATGCAAATATTGCAAATGGTGTTAGAAATCAACCTTACAAATACTTCAAGAGGAGGTAAAAAGAACAAATGGGAAAGAGGCAAAAATACATAACAGAACAACAAACACCTGGCAAATGGAGTTAGCAAAATTAGTAATATCAACTCAAACCTGTCCTAGATAAAAGTACAGTAAGACTGACTTATTGTGGCAATAAGTTCTTGGAAACCACGACTACCAAAATAGGAGGTAAGGAGACTAAATTATCACAGCTCACCTGTGTTTCTGGTAACCACAGCATCACCAAACTTCTAAATAAAGATCCAAAACACTTCCAATAGTCAACACTTGTTTGTATTCACTCATTTATTCTTTCTCCAGCCCACCAATGCAGTGCAGGGCTGAGGAAACAAGAGAACTTGGAGAACACCCACCTAGACAGGAGAGAACCTGGGGACGCTTGAGAAATTGCCTATCCAGAATGGATTGTTTTTTGCTCATCAACGGTGCAGCAATGTGAAAGAAACGCCGTTATTGGAGGACTTGCTATCTGCGAAGGGGGAAGAAAGCAAATTCAGACCACTCGCCTAAAGATAAGTGCTGGGGATGGTGGGGCCGCAGTTTCAGAGAAGGTACTGCTTGGAACTACTACCCTTCTACAGATCAATTCACTTCCATAGTGTATCTCAAGTAAATGCCTCCTGAGACCTATACTCGTGGAAGAACACTGCCCATGGGCAAGTTCTCTTTCCAAAACTACTCGTTTATCTGGAATCCCCATTTACTGTGGAACAAAGGATGACTGCCTACAGAGAAGCAGAAGCCAGACACAGAAAAAAGGCCTTTCACTGAAATACTTAAAGGGAAAGTGTTTCCTATGATTTGTTGGGGCATCAAATCAAAGATAAAGCTACCTATCATTCTTATCATTATTTACAAAACTGAATTAGAATTGTGTGAGGTTAATGTGCCAGCCTTCTCTTAAAATCAGCAAGAATAATTTTGAGGAAACGAACCCATTAAATCATGAAGCTTCTGTGTATCTTCAGACTTTTTAGGTTGAATTTTGTGATGCTGTCAATGTTCAATGTTTGTTTTTAATGCACAAAATTGCTATTTTCCCACCTAATACAACATATCCACTTTAATAAGTAATTCAGTCTTATTAGGCTCCTGAAAAGCTCACTACAGCTAAATGTCCAATGTTACTGGGTCGGGTTTCAAAGTTAAGGATTTATTTGGCTGTTTCTACTTTTCCTCATGTAAGAAAAGATTATATTAATCTAAGATTAGGAAGTTATATTAAGATATTATATAATTAAGATTATATATTATAAATATATACTATATGTAATTAAGATATTAGAAAAGTTTATTCCTTGTTATTTGCAGCTCTGACTGTATTTCCAGAGAAATGAAAAGTGGGTGGGGTCCCAGGCTGACCTCAAGGACTGTCTAACCTTAAGGTAGTTAAATACTTCTCACTTACCACAAAGCAAGAAACCACGTTTCCCTGATACCTGGCTTTGATAATCATTTACCACCTTAGCCACTTGGCACCAGTATGCAAAACGGTCACATCTGCGTGATGCAGGAACCAGTTTACAGCCAGGCTCTCTCCCTTCACAGAGGCCTCAGACTCCATGGAAGAGGAGAGCTACACAGGCATACCACAAAAACTGGTCTTACAAGGTTGGCCAGAGGAGTTCTTTTATGAGCTTTAAAAATAATGAGAAGGAACAGAAATTCCAATAGTTCCTATCAGTAATGATCAGGAATGTTCCATTCATGGGGTTCCTACTGTTCCGTATAAACTTCAAACAGTAAGGTGATGAAGAATTTTCCAAAAGCAGGTCCAAAGGAGGAAGAGGGTTAAGCCCAGGATCAGTATAAGAACCAAAAATGTGGGCCTCCCTGGTGGCGCAGTGGGTTAAGCAACGCACTATGAAGCAAATCGCAGCCACTGCAGCACGGGTTCGATCCCGGCTGCCGGCCGGGGCGGGGACCCACATGGTGCAGCAGACCTCTCCTGCTGTGCCCGCTGCTCCCCTCAGCAGTGTGCTTCCGTTGATCTGCCTGTTCTGCTCCCCGCTCTCTGTGTGTGGTGAATCCTCTCACCCCCCCACACCTCTGGCCTGTACCCCAGTGCTTGTATGCATAAATAAATAAATCTTTAAAAAAAAAAAAAAGAACCAAAAATGGGTTGTTATAGTTTAGGCCAGAAACTTTTAGTCTTTTAGAAACGAGGATTAAGTATATAACAAACACTCTACAGTGTTGTCCAACAAAACTCTGTGGCGGTGAAAATGTTCTACATGTCTGTGCTGTTTCGTACTGCAGGTACAAGCCACGTTGTAAGTTCAGTGCCTAAAATGTGGCTAGTGAGGAACTGAATTTTAAATTTTATTTCATTTTAATTAAACTAAATGTAAAATTAGATAGCCAAATGCACCTAGTGGCTACCCCACTGGACAGTGATTCTTTTTTGAATCTCTAAGTCGGTGGTTCTCAAGCAGAGGTAGTTCCTCTACCCCCTGCAACAAATGCTTCATCTGGAGCTGTTGATGGGTATCTTGTCCCACTAAGGGGCAGGGAGGGGGTGCGGGATGCTACTGGCTTCAGCATCCAGAGATGCTACTAAACATTCCACAATGCCTAGGACAGCCTGCAATGCCCACAAAAGAGAATTAACTAGCCCCAGGTCTCACCAGTACTAAGGCTAAGATACTCTGCTCCTAGTTTATGAAAGGTTGGAATTAAGGTAAATGCAAAACAAATTGCCATACACTTTGTTTAAATGTAACATCCAGGAAGAATGTGATTTTCCAAGCAATAGGAAAGGTCTGGGCTGTTCTACCAGTTGAAAGTAGCAGGTTTTCACTTTAAAAAAAAAAAAAAAAAGGTATGTAGGTGTGCTGAATAACTTACTAAGCTTGACAGCATCAAAGTAGTTATTTCTGTTGGCATTTTTTAAAACTGAACATTAATTTAAGAAAAAACTGTGAGACAATGCCACAGGGTCTTTTCCTTATGAATCAGCATAGAGTAGTGTTGGGGTTGAGGCTCATACTCTTCTAATTTGAATTCCTTGCCCCTTCAATGAACTTAACTGGTTTCTCAAGTCATCATTAATTTCAGATACAAGAAAACGGTAACTACTGTGACAGAAAAGCAAATCAAGACGAGAAAATGACTCTGTCATCGCAGGCCCACACATCTCCGCGTTACCTAAAGAAAAAGCAAGGGTGTAGAAATACATATGGACCAAAGCAAAAACTCTATGACAGCATACCACATTTGAGAGTGAGAGACATTACTTGACATTTAGGAGGATGGATATCAAATAACTGTGTGGTTTCTATAACAGTATAAATTATGCAAGGGTTAGTTTAAATGGGATCATTCAGAACAACTCAATTAGTTCTCAAATTTATATCAGTAATGCAGAATTTAACCCAAATAGTCTATTCCTCAAAACAAACAGGAATAACGGACGCAATTCAATGTTTTACTGTGAATCAAAACTGTATTTTGGAATACAAAATCCTCACATTACAGCAGAGCTTTTCTTTACTGCCCACTTAACACCAATAGAAATTGTTCAATTCATGTAAGGTCCCCCATTGCTTCGGGAATATAAAAATAAGGCACAGTCCTAGTTCTGAAAAACTTACATTCAGGATTTTTATACTTGCCTATGGCAGAAACCTCCAGCCCACACATTCTGAATTCCTAAAAGAGCACTGCAATTTTTGTGGATGTGCCAGCCTTAAGAATGCTGGAGTTTCAGTACTTTAGAGCTTCCTTTGGAGAACTTAACACTTATAGAACAACCACAGTAATCCACTATTCCAGAAAAGTAATATGGACAGCAGGATTCCTACCTGTAAATCTGCTTTACAGATTTGCCTGTAAAGAACCACTCCAGGAAGAAAAAACACCCTAGTTCCTAACTTTAGGTTCTTAACTGAAATGATACAAAGCCCATCTTCTTATGCAACTGGAAAGGAAATGCTGCTGAAGGGACATGTTTAGCACGTTTTGCACTCAACTACTGGTGTTACACACATGATTTGGAGCAAGGGCTGTGGTCTCAGTGCTACTGACATTTTGACCAGATAATTCTCTGCTGTGGGTACTGTCTTTTCCACTGCAGGATGTTTACCCACCTCCCTGGTCTTTACCTACTTGGCACCTCCCCAGCCTCCAGCTGTAACAACCAAAATGTCTCTGAATATCCCTAAGGAACAAAACTGCCCCCGAGTTGACAATCACTGATGTAGACTGAAACTCAAAGTACTAGAAGGTAGACATTGTGCTCATCAAAAGCTGAGTTTATTTCTAGTCAGAAAAAAACATGTGACAATCCCCACAGAGGCACTGGAAGAAAAACATATGGGGGAAAAACTTTTTTCCCCTTCCTTTATTGCCTTCTAACTAATTTATGAGAAACAACCCAGGAGCAGGCTATGTGCCACTGTGTTCCCATTAACACATCTGGCTCAACTTGTATAATTACTTCCTTCAACTCTCCCATGACAAAAAAACAAATCTACAGCAGCGGCTGCATTTAAAAATGAAAAAATGTTTTTTCTTCCAGTTCAGAATTAAAATAAAGCAGTCTTAAAACCCTAGCATTGCTCTTGAATTTCATGTATTCCGCGTGTATGAAAAAGTGGGTCTGCACCAAACTGGAGACTCCCAAGTGTGAAGCGGGATAAGAACTTCAGAATGTGGGGTTCTGAAAGTACGTAGCAAAGCAGAAACCGACACTGACAAACCCTGACTCCGGGACCATTGGAGTCCATTTCTACACGCTAGAGCAGTCAGGTACATCACGCCGATGTTCCCCCAAGGGGGGGAACCAGAAGAAAGCGCAGCCACCAGTGGATTTCAGATTGACACGAAAATCTCCCCTTGCCACTTTGGAAGGGTGCAGCCACAAAGTCGTGGACAGCTGCGACCCCCAAAAGGAAAGTCACCATCTACAGAAGGCCCACCCCTTTCTGGGCCTCCGGGGTCTCAGCCCACCGTGCACAAACCACTGCATCAGAATCACGTGGGAACTTGTTAACACGCAGGGCCCTGCCCCGCCCCCCCCCCTCGACGTCCAAGCTGAAAAATCCGTATTCTGACCAAGGGCCCCAGCTGCTTCTTAGAAAAGCTGGGGTTGGAAAACCCCTGCAATCACAGTTTCTCCTCCTAACTCGGCGAGCCAGAGGTTTGCAGCCAGCTCTGAAGCAGCTGTGGTTTCTTTCTAGGCATGCCTGGGGCCGCAAGGTGTCAGCTCTGGCATCCGAAAGGGTGAACCGAGCTCAAGGCGGCCCCGAGGTCAGCTACGCTGCCCGCTGCTGGGCTCCGGGCCGCTCACCGCCTCCGCCACAACCCGGCCAGCCTCTCCGGGCCCACGGGGACACGAGAGACTTCCGGCCCCGTGACGTGAACAGGCCCCGGCCGCGAGCGCCGGACAGGACACCCTCGAGGCCAGGCCTCCTCAGGCGGGGCCCGTTAGCCGCCGGCCCCCTCCCCGGTCACAATGGCAGCTCGCGTCTGGGAAACAGTCGCCCCGGAGGCGGGGACCCCCGGCCGCAGCGCCGCCCCGCACCCCGGTTACGGACCTTCTCCAGGGACGCGTCCATGGCTGAGGCGGCGGCGGCGGCGGCGCCCGATGGAAAGTCGACGGCCCTGGGCGCTACTTCCGCCTCCCGCGCCCAGCTGCGGTTTCCACGCTGGCAGCGCTGACGTCCCCCGCGCCCGCGACCGGCGGGGCGGAGACCTGGAGGAGCAGCCCGGCTACGCCGCCGGGTGGGGAACCAGCGGGTCGCGGAGGCGGGGCGGGGCCCCTGGGGGTGGGCGGGGTCTTTCGGGCTTCCGTACCTGGGCGTCATGCCGGCCAGCCCTACGTGCCCAGGTAAGAGGGGGATCCTGGACAGTGGGGCCGCTCCGAAATCTGTTCAGAACACTGTAGAAGGCCTCAGCATAGATGTATGATAGCTATATGTATTTTCACGCGGTGAAAGTCTGATAATTCAGTAGCGCTTCTGTACTTTCAGGCCTAGACGGCCAAGGTTACCCCAGTGTCCCCCCACCTTCAGAAATGGTACAGGCCATTCATCGCAGGGGCGGGGCTAACGAGTGCTGTGCGCATGCGCGGAAAGCGCAGTTTTCTTAGCGCTGGGAGGTTTGCGGGTTTCAGGTGTTGGTCTCCCAAAGTGACGATGTAGCTGATTAGATCTGAGATCCTCACCGCAAAATTCTAGATGAAAAAGACTTGAGACAGCTGAATCTGCTTTCTCCTCCCTGTCAGAGCACAATTATGACCTGTCAAGTGATGGGTAATAACTAATAATAGTAATAATAATAATAAATAGGTCCACTGCTGCTCTTCCGTTTATAGTACCGCAGCTCTGTGACGTGGAGCTCATTACTAGCCCCATTTCCCTGTGCCAGTCTAGGCAGGACTCAGACCCAAGCATATTGACTGCAACCCCTGTGCACTGCATATTCTGCCTACATAACCGCTTCCACCCCTGCTGCAGGAATGGGAGAAGGCATGCATTTGCTTATTATAGTCCTCCAGTGAGGAAGACTGAAATAGTCTACCCGGGTGTCAATAAAACACTTCATCTGCAGAAGAAGAGCGAAGGTACAACTGCAAATCCATCCCTTTTTCTCCTGTTTTGCACGCATCTCTCCCACAATCTGCAGATAATCGGGTCTCATTTTCAGTGTAATAGTAACATATTTTGAGCTTTCTAACTTGTAGTTAGTCAATTGCCTGGTTATTTTGATAGTTATTTTCTACCGAAGGAAGCCCCAGGGTGTATCATGGGAACTATTCACGTTGTCTAAAGATGTATGCCTTCCAAGAACTGAAGATTGATGTACCTCTGCTTGAGCAAAACAAGTCACTTTCCCCAAAATGTTATTATGAAGCTGTTCAAGCATTTAGAAAAGTTGAAAGAATTGTACGGTGAATTTCAATGCCCGCTGCTTCGATCCTACAATTAACATTTCCTTATATTTGTTTTATTACATAGGGCTTCATCCATACTGCTTATGTTTTGATACATCTCAAAACTGCAGATGTCAATACATTTCACCCCTGAACACCTCAGCATTGATATCATTAAATTTCTCGCAATTTCTAATCAGCTCCAAGTATCTGTGGATTGCATTACAGAACAGATTCTACAAAACAAATATTAGAGAAATGAAACATGTATTTTAAAAGTAGGCTTAAAACCCAACGTGAAAAAGTGGGAATTGATTTATTTAATATTTATCCAAATATTTATTGCCTACCATCTCCAAAAGTTAGGCACTAGAAATACAAAGAAAAAGCAATATTAGTGTTCTACAGTTTTCACTTTGGGACACAGAGGTCTATGAAACTCAAAAAATGGACCCAAAATTTTGTGTGGGGTGCATTTTTTTGGGAAAAATGCCCCAAAGCATCCATTTTATACTCAAGTCTTTGGTAGTCCTGCGTGTGTGCACACACATATTCACACACACACGGCAAAAAAAAAAATATTAGTTACAGAGAAATAAGGGAAATATTGTAAGAATGGGTTACAGAGAATGGCTTGTGAGAAAGTTAAATCTCTGCTGACATTTGGATTACACTCACTGATGCAGTCCTTTATTTATTAACAGGCAAAAAGCAAACCAAGTAAAGGAAGTAGGGAGTTTAAAAAAAAAAAAACCCAGTGGAGGAAATAAAGTGTTCTTTCTTTTCTGTCTTTGAATCCGTTCACATGATTTTGTGTCCTGGATCACGTTGACTTAACCATATAGTAGATGTTGCTTTATAGCCTTTAACTTGTAGGTGCCTCTCCTCTTCCCCTGGTGTTGGTCATTTTGGTGACTTACTGCAAGATGACAGGTTCTGGTGGAAGGGACACTCCTTTGAAATTCATTTGTGGACACCAGGTTATTGTTCTAGGATTTCATGTAGCCTGGGTCTCTTCTGTTCTCTGAATTTTCTACAAATTGGTGGCTGGATCTGAGCTCAGATTGAAGTTTGAAGTGTTGGGGACACATTCAGAGGTCATGTTGGACTCTCTAGAGAATACCTGGCCTCCTAGCCCCCCATGCATCTCATTCTCTCAGCTCCTTTGCTGCTTCTTCTGCTTCTCTTGTTCTGCTGGCGTCTTGTTCCTCCCGCTGCTGCTGCTGCTGGCATCCTCATGACACCACCCTTATATGCCTGTGTCCAAACCCAGGTGTGCCCACCTGTGCATGCCCACTTAGGCATGTGTGCAGCACCGCAGGTGTCCATCATTATACCAATGGAGGGAGGGTGGAAAAGCCTGATAACTTCTCTGACCCTACAAGTTGTCCTCTTCTTTCTCTGCCTGCCCCCTTTTACTCTCTGTTGGTGTGTCTTCCTCTACACAAGTTTACTCATTGAATTTCCTCAACACTCAGCCCTGAAGCCCTTTGCTCCTCTTCCTCGAGACACTTTCATTATTTTTTTAAAGATTTATTTATTTATGCATACAAGCACTGGGGTACAGGCCAGAGGTGCAGGGAGGTGAGAAAATCCACCAGACAGAGCAGGGGGCAGAACATGCAGATGGACTGAAACACGCTGCTGAGGGGAGCAGCGGGCACAGCAGGAGAGGTCTGCTGCACCATGTGGGTCCCCGCCCCGGCCGGCAGCAGGGATCGAACCCGTGCTGCAGTGGCTGCGATTTGCTTCATAGTGCGTTGCTTAACCCACTATGCCACCAGGGAGGACCCTTCTACACAGTTTCATTATTTCAGTTAACGTTTATACCAGTGTCTTTCAAACTGAGAGTCAATGAGTTGTGAAATCATCTTGATGGGTCATGATTAGCACTTTTAGAAAAGTGAAACAGCACAGGAAATGGCAGAGGACATTATACAGAGTAAGGATAACTAGGCAAGAACCCAAAGTCCACCAAAAGGTGAAGAGATAAGCAAATTGTGGTCTATCTCTCAAATACTACACAGCAATAAAAGAGGATTAAATTACTGTTCCATGGAAGATCACAGAAGTCAGAAAACATTCTCTGCAAAGGTAGAAAATATTTTAGGCTTTTGAAACCAGTTACTGTCCCAACTACTAAATTCTGTACAGCATGGATAAGAGCCCAAAAAAGATAGCCTAGGTGATACCTGAGAGGAATGATTGCTATATTCTGGTAAAACTGTTTATTACAAAACTGAATTTGGGGTTTAACATATTGCTATTTGTTGAATAAACTGAATTTTGAATTTCATGTAGTTTTCATGTCATGAAATAGTCTTCTAATTCCTCCCCCCAACCATTTACAAATGCAAAATCATTTCAGTCACTGGGCTTTTATGTAAATCTGGTTCACAGTCTGCAGCTCACGTCACGAACCCATATCTTATGTGAATCTTAGGGACACTGGATTGAGTGAAAGAAGCCAAATACAAACGAATGTATTTATCATCTATACTTATGACTCCACTTATATGAAATTTTAGAAATTGTAAACTGTACAGTGACAGGAAGCCTGGGGCTGGGGATGAGGGCATTGACTGCACAGGGGCTTTCGGGGACTTTGGAGGCGATAGAAATGTATTTTAATACAGGCGTATACACATTTGTCAAAACACTCTGAACTGTACATGTAATCTGAGTGCCTTTTATTGTATGTAAAACACACTCCAGTAAGACTGATAATTACTAGCTGTGTCGTACATAGTGAGGATAATCATTCCTGAAACTTCTGAATTTATAGCTGTGCAGTGATTGCATGTAACTCATCCTCTGGCCTCCTCTGGTCTCTCCTTGACATTCGTCATCATGTCTGCAAATGCACCATCACCCACCCAGTGGTTCAGCCAGGAGCCCTGCTATTTTCCTCTCATACTTGGCATTTCCCAACCTCTTCTACTCAGTGTTGCCACTTGTACCTCTTAAATATCTCTCAAACTGTCCACACCTCTCTCACCACTGTCTTTCCTTAAAATCATCTTCATCAATGTAGTTAAGCCATTCTTAACACACAGACCAGGTTTTTTGTTTTGTTTTGTTTTCTATACTTATTGTAGAATTTTATTTTAAAAATTTAAATAGTCCGTTTTCTATTTATTAACTTATCACCTCTTCACTCCAAATTTATTCTTTCAGCTGCTCTGTTAAAAAATGGATCTGGGGGCCTCCCTGGTGGCGCAGTGGGTTAAGCAATGCACTATGAAGCAAACCACAGCCACTGCAGCACGAGTTCGACCCCTACTGCCAGCCAGGGAGGGGACCCACATGGTGCGGCAGACCTCTCCTGCTGTGCCCGCTGCTCCCCTCAGCAGTGTGTTTCAGTCCATCTGCCTGTTCTGCTCCCTGCTCTCTGTGGTGAATACTCTCACCCCCCCACACCTCTGGCCTGTACCCCAGTGCTTGTGTGTATAAATAAATAAAATCTTTAAAAAAAAAAAAAGGATCTGGGCCCTTGAACTGCTGTCCTTTTGCCAGTGGACGCAGTGTTAGGTTTGGCCAGTAGAGGGCGTCAGAAAGACATTGTAGGAGGGAAGGGTTTTGCTTCCAGGTTCTGGGTGGTGGCTTCCAGGGACCAGCATCCTCAGCTTCTCTGGACAAAAGGAAAAACTCACTCTTGATGCCCTGAACATTGACTATGACACCACGTTGCTGATACCAAAAGGTTGGTTTCCCATTCACCTAGCAATTCTGAAACATCAGCTATCCGGTGTCCCGAACTATTATAACTCAGTCCAGACACTACCTGGAGATGTCAGATCCCACCTGTTGCAGTCCCAGGCCCATAGGACTGTCCTCTTCCCACCAGTGGCAAGTGCAGCTTGTCAACCTGTGTCTCAGCCAAGCTGCTAGCAATCGGAGGCTCTAAGACCTCCCCTACTAATTTGCTAGAGTGGGTCACCCAACTATATACAAACTGTCCACCCAGTGGGTTATCCATTTATAAGGAAAGGATGTAAGTCAGGGGCAGTCGGATGGGAGAGAAGCACAGGGAGAGGCATGTTGGAAGACTTGCTTGCTGCCATGCGCTCTTGGGCACTGGCAAATTCACCAACCCCAGATGCCCCCCAAGCCCCCAGCTTCCGAGTTTTTATGAAGGCTTCAGTACAAAGGCAGACTTGATTAAATTGGTTGATTCATCTCAATCTCCAGTCCCTCGCCCTTCCCTGGCAACCAGTCTCCAGCCTTGGATCCCAAAGTTAACATTAACATAAACTCAGGTGTGGTTGAAAGGAGCTTGTAATGAATAACACAAGGCATTCCTTTCAGCTTTATGACTCTGGGTTATTTCAGGAACTGAGGACAAAAGATCAAATGCTATTGCAAGGAAGATGCTTCCATTGAGTGGTTGTTTGGGAAATCCCAAGGGTCTTCGGAGCGCTGCATCAGAAAGATCAGATACTCTTTCTTATTATAAATCACAATATCATACCCTGGTTCTCTCATCCAGGACTTAATGGCTGAGACCATTCAGTGAGAACCACCCCAGGAGGAGTTTACCCAGAGAACCAACTTCCAGCAAATTCCATTGGCTGCCAGGGCATTATCGCAAGTGGCTTCTCTGCTATCCAGTGAGCCAGTTCTATGTCTTCCAAGGTCAGGACCTCAGCCTGGGGCTGGGGGGTTCCTTCCTCGGGGCGCTGTCTTTATACTAGGGCTGGGCTTAGACAGCGTTCAGGCACCAGGGGGCAGAGCTGTGCCCCTCATTCTGTGCTCACACCCACAGAGACTAGGAGGTGTCACTCAGATGTGATATCCAAGGAGGTTGAGGAACCTCAGTGAGCCTTTTTGAGGTGATGGCCTCATGGGCAGCTTCCTTCATTCACTGAAATCTTACAAATGTAGTAGCCTTTAGGGTTTCAGTAGACATTTCAGCATTAACAGGAGAATTTAGAAGATTTTAGACACAGAGACCCACTTGGTAGTTCTTATTAAACCCAGGGTTCGTTTAAATAAAGTGAAGCAATATCTGCGACAGAAAGCATCATTGTAATCAGCTTAATGTATTTTTTTAAAGATTTATTTATGCATACAAGAGCTGGGGTACAGGCCAGAGTCATGGGAGATGAGAGGATTCACCCCAGAGACAGAGTGGGGAGCAGAACAGGCAGATGAACTGAAATGCACTGCTGAGGGGAGCAGTGGGTGAGGCAGGAGAGGTCTGCTGCGCCTTGTGGGTATCCTCTCTGACCGGGATCGAACTCGCTTGCTGCGGATTCTTCACAGTGCAGTGCTCAACCCGCTGCACCACCAGGGAGGCCCCCAGCTTAATATATTCTTTTTTTTTTTTTAAAGATTTATTTATTTATGCATACAAGAGCTGGGGTACAGTCCAGAGGTGCGGGGAGGTGAGAGGATTCACCAGACAGAGTGGGGAGCAGAACAGGCAGACAGACTGAAACACACTGCTGAGAGGAGCAGCGGGCACAGCAGGAGAGGCCTGCTGCGCCATGTGGGTCCCCTCCCTGGCCAGCAGCAGGCATCGAACTCGTGCTGCAGTGGCTGCAGTTTGCTTCATAGTGCGTTGCTTAACCCACTGTGCCACCAGGGAGGCCCTTTATTCTTGAAGTAATGAATGCGATAGGGGCCTGTAGGGGACCAAAAACCTGCCACCCCAAAACTTGATTTTGCTCAAAGGTTTATTTCATGGGAGGGGGTCTGAGGGCTGGATGAAGTTTCTTGTGATGTTTATATCTAAACACTTCTCTGTGACTTTTCCGGGAAGACTTATCTCTTTGCAATGAAGAATGCAGAAGTCCCCTTGTTTTCTCCAGTAAGCGCCCTGACTTACTTCCTCTTTTGTCACCCAACCTCGCTTGCCTCAGCAAAGCTATATTTAAGATGGCATCTAAAGGCACATGGATGAATTACCCTGTCATGCTGGGTCTTGCTCATGTGTGTAGGAAGCATCCATGTTATTATTAAACTTCCCTGTGCTTGCTTCTCGTTTGGTTGTTTGGTTATTTGCCAGCCTAGAATAACCCAAAGGACTCTGGGATGATTTCCTTTGTGCATCAACATGTCCATCAAGGAAAGGAGGTCTCATGTGACGAGAGAGGGTGAGTCATGACCAAGTCAAATGCTCTAGATGTTCCTCTGCCATCAGATAAGTTCCTCCAATAAACTACCTCTGGAGTTTGTCCTTGTGGGAACTTCCATCCTAAAGTTTTCTACTCCAAGCTTCCATTAACACATGTTGGAAGAAGACTGCTCTAGACATCTTGGAAAGTACCTATGGGAGCCATTTGGAAGAGGCCTATCCTTCAAGAAGAGCCAAAGGATTACAGTTTCCTACATTCCGTGGCTCATAGCCCCTTCTACTACAGAGTATAGTAGGCTGAGTAATGTCCCTCCAAAGATGCCCATATCTTAATCCCCAGCACCTGTGAGTTAGTGTGTGAGCAACGGGTACCTAGAACCCCAAAGTATTAAGTGGTGCATGCTTTAAAAGGGATCATATTCACAAAGGCAAAGAACACATATTCTCAGTGTGAAATATTTTTAGTAGAAGTAATTTGTAGAGAGAGACAGACAGACAGAGAAAAGGATATTCCTAGTAAAACTCAGAAAATTACCCAAACCTTGTGGACAAATGTCCAGCCAAAAGGCTTCCCCCAAGCGGGGCTACTGAAGCCCAAGAGCTTGCCACAAATCTAAGGTATCTTCTGGCAAAAACCATCAGAAAGGAGTTAGGCTGATTTTGGAGAGCTGGGACGGAAGAAAATATCCCAAATTCAAAATGTACCTCAAAACAAACGAGGTCAAGGTGGCTGCCACTGTCTCTGCCAAGCGGCAGGACCGGCCGTCCCTCGTCTCTCACCTGTGTCTCTTTCGAGTGCCTTTTCCATGTCTACAGGTTGCTACGTTTCTCTCCTCCACATGTCTCCTTCAACAACCTCGGTACAAGTCAAAACAAGAGAAGCCAGAGAAGCCCACCTGACTTCCACTTTCACATGGTCACCTGGCCACCAGCTCCAGCCCTGGTTCCGGGTAGCTGCCCACTCAGGAAGTCCAGTCTATAGCATATTGGGACTTGTAATTCTAAGTCAGCAGCACGTAAATGGGGGTGGGGAAAATGGTGCCTTATCTTCACAGAGGTGTATCTGTGCTATTATTTTTACTTATGAATATAAGAATTGGGGTGTAGGCCAGAGGTGTGGGGAGGATTCAACAGGGACAGAGTGGGGAGCAGGACAGGCAGATCCACTGAAATACACTGCTGAGGGGAGCAGCGGGTGAGGCAGGAGAGGTCTGCTGTGCCATGTGGGGTCAGCTCCCTGCCTGGGGATCAAACTTGTGCTGGAGTGGCTGGCGATGGCTTGATAATGCTGACTTCAAGTCCTGCACCACCAGGGGGGCCCTGTGTCCGTAACAAATATGTCACATGGCAAAAGGGACTTTGTAACTGACCCTCATGGTAAAGATTTTGAGATGTGCAGAGTATCCTGGATCTCCCAGGGTAGGTCAGATGCAATCACCAGGGTCTGAGAGGGAGATGGCAGGGTCAGAAGAAAAGGCCGTGTGTCCAGGGAATAGCAGAGACTGGGAGGTGCGGCACTGCAGATCCTGAAGACGGAGGAAGGGGCCACGAGCTAAGGAGTGCTCATGGGGTCCTAAGAAGCTGGACAAGACAGAGAATGGGGCCCTCCCTGGTGGTGCAGTGGGTTAAGCAACACACTATGAAGCAGACCTCAGCCACTGCAGCATGAGTTCAAACCCTGCCGCAGGCTGGGGAGGGGACCCACATGGTGCAGCAGACCTCTCCTGCTGTGCCCGCTGCTCCCCTCAGCAGTGTGCTTCTGTCAATCTGCCTGTTCTGCTCCCCACTCTGGTGGATTCTCTCACCCCCACGCCTCTGGACTGTACCCCAGCTCTTATATGCATAAATAAATAAATCTTTAAAAAAAAAAAAAAGACAGAGAATGGATTCTCATCTGAGGCCTCCAGAAGGGATACAGCTCTGTCAACCCATTTTAAACTTTTGATCTCCAACACCTGAAGACAACGCATTTGTGTTGTTTTATGGTAATTTATGGTAACTTATTATAATAACAATAGTATAATAGGAAAATAATACAAAGGGGGGTTAAGTAACAAGGAAAGATGTTTTGGTGAGCTAGGAGCCTGCCAGCCTATGAGCAGTCCCATAGGGATTTTCATGGGACCAGGAAGAAGGACAAGGAGAGAAGAGGGACAGAAATCAGCATATGGGCAGACAACACAGAAGTGGACAGATTTTCAAGATCGAAGAGCATGGGTGTATTAATCTGTTAGGTTTGCCATCACAAAATACCACTGGCTGGGTGGTTTAAAAAACAGAAATTGATTTTCTCACAGTTCTGGCAGCTGGAAGTCCAAGAGCAAGGTGTCTGCTGGATGGCTGGTCTCTCTCCCGGGCTTGCAGGGAGGGGCCTCTTCCCTGTGTCCTCACACACCCTTTCCTCCATGCACACACAGCCCTTGTATCTGTGCACAAATGTCCTCCTCTTACAAGGACACAAATCGGATTGAATTATCACAGGGTTAGGAGGGTCAACATATGAATTTGGGGGAGGACGCCATTTAGCTCCCCATGGAGGAACAGCACAAAGTGGGGTTTGCCAGTGGAGGAACAGTCTATGAAATAACTGGTCAGTGCCCCAGATCCGAGACTCAGGTCAATGTGTGACTCAGGAGATGTGACAATCAGTGCAAAGCAAAGGGACTGGGACTGGATACCAGGCTGGAGAAAGGGCTTTTGTGAGACATTTGCACTACTCGGTGTGTGGTTCGTAGATTAGCTAACAGTATTACATCAAGGTTTAGTTCCTTGTTTTGATAATTGTGCTATGCTTATGCCAGGCGTCAATATTTGTAGACGCTTGGATGACAGGTATATGGGAACTCTGGACTACGTTTGCAAATTATTTAAAGTCCGGGATTATTTCAAAATGCACAGTTAATAAGGTTAAATGAATGAATAAGGTTAAATGGGGTAAGCAAATAGCAGAGAAAGAGGAGAGAGAGAGAAGGGTGGGGAAGGAGGAGAAGAGGAAGAGGAGAATTAGATCTGAAAGTTCGAGTGCTAAAGACCCCCTGCTTCTGACAGAATCTGAGGCGTCAGCATTGCCCTCACCTCACAGCCTGGATTTTTAGCTTCTAACACTACCGTGTGTGCTGAACACTGTGGTGGGGTGTGGCAGGGGAGGGGGTTAGGGCTTTGTGAAATACACCACCATTTTGGTAACTAAGTGTCCTCCTTTCCTACACCCATGCCTTTTTTTAAAGGCTATAAGTCACCAGTTTAAAGTGTACAGGTCTATGGTTTTTAGCACATCCACAAAGCATGCGGCCATCACGCCTGTGCACAGGACACGTCTCTCACGCCGCAGAACCCCTACCCTGCGAGCTGTCACTTCCACTCTCTTCCCGCCAGCGCGACTCTCCCTGACAACCGCCCATCTACGTTTGGTCTCTACGGATTTTCCTGTTCTGCTATTTCATGCAGACGAAATCCTGGGTCGAGGGGTCCAGCCGCCTTCCGCAGGCTCGGCCCCCACCGTGGCCTGTGGCCACCGGATTGGATGGCGCGGCCTGGGTGTGCGCCGGGCGCCCAATCGCTCTTGAGCATCCGAGGAGGCAGGTGCAGGCGGCGGGGGCGGCCGCGGGAGGAGGGGCCGGGGCGGCCGGTGGGCGAGGCCCGGGAGCCGGCCCGCGGAGGGGCTGGGGCGGCGGGCAGGGAGGCCCAGGGAGCCCCCCCGGCCCGAGGAGGGGCTCGGGGCGGCGGCGGGCGTGGTTCGGCGAGGGGCCGCGGCGGCGGGCGGGCGAGCGAAGCCGGGGAACCCGCCGGCGGGGCGCAGCGGGGCGCAGAGGGCGAGGCCCAGGAGCCGACCGGCAGCGGCTGGCGGGCGCCCGCGGCACAGGCATGGCGAGCTGGTGGCGGGCGCTGCCGCGCGCGGCCCGGCGCTACCCGTGGCCCGCAAACGTGGTCCTCTACGCCGGGCTCTTCTCGGCGGGCGACGCGATGCAGCAGTGGCTGCGGGACGAGCCGCCCGACTGGCAACAGACGCGGCGCGTGGCCACCCTGGCCGTGACCTTCCACGCCAACTTCAACTACGGGTGGCTGCGTCTGCTGGAGCGCACGCTGCCCGGCCGCGCGCCGCGCGCCGTCCTGGTCAAGGTGCTGTGCGACCAGACGATCGGCGGGCCCTTGGCCATCTCTGGCTTCTACTGTGGTGAGGTGCCAGAGGGGGGCGGGGAGGATCCTGTGAGGGGGCAAGATACCCAGGCTTGGGGTCCTGGAGGCAGAGGACTGGGTCCAGGGGACTGAGTGGAAATTGGCGAGACCAGTGATGGGCAGGTGCGGAGGTCTGGGAGTGGGGAGGGGGAGCGCGGGTGCAGACCGGTGCTGGGAACCACTGGTGGGTTGCAGGGAGGTGGTGGGAAGTGAGGGTAGCGGGAATTCAGGGGACCAAGAGAACCGAGGATGAGGTGCAATGGCTGAGAAATCTGGGGGCCAGGGATTATGTAGCGGGGTTGAGGGGCGGTGACTGGACTAGTGGAGAATTAGGGTGCCAAGGTCCAGCAGATCAGAGATCTAGGGGGCTAGTATGTCAGGGGGCTAGGGATTAGGCAGGTTTGTGCATAATCCGGACTGGAGATTTCAGGAGGCGTGGGCTACAAGGGGGAAGGGGAGTAGGCAGGGGTGGGAATCATTTCCCCCCTAAAAAAGACCCACTGAGTTGTCAGATATAACCCAGCTCCACACCATGGTGACTGCAAACCCTGTGAACTAGTTGTGGGGACGGGGTTCACCTGCTCCTTGGAAAAAACATTCTTGGGGTTTGGGACCCCCCCTCCCATTGGCAGACACCCCATTCCGACACTCCCAGAAAATGTGAGGGAACCGCTCATCAGAGCATCAGAGGGGGTCAGATCCCAGGCCTCGCCAGGTCCAGGGGACCTTGGCGCTTAGGGCCCTGATCCTGCTTTGGTAAGATTTTCCTGCGGGAGCTCCATCCCTTCAAAACCCACAGCAAATGTGAGGAGATTCTGATCCCTGTCGTGGGGGTCATGACAGGCATTTGGGGATCCCTTGCGTGCCCTCCAAAGAAAATCTGCCCTATATGCTGAGGACCTGGTTTTGGGATTTTGGCAACAATTCTAGGGCTTCTAGATACCAAAAGCAATGGAAGCACTCTTCTGTAGACTGGGAGTGGACTGGGGAGGGACCCCAATTCCCTAATAGAATCCAAGGGGCTCGTACCTAGCCATGGCTTGGGGGTGGTTCACAGATTTGCCCCAAGAGGTTTTTCTGTTCAGTGGTTGGTGGAGCTTCTACACCAAGTTGAGGTGGTCAGGCCTCTGCCTTGAAGAAGCCTGCACTGCCCAGGGGTGTTATTGGGGGACCTTTTATCCCCACAGTAAACCTGAAGGACCCCCACTTCCTGAAGATGCGGTCTCAGCCACGCTACCTGTTTGCAAACAATTTATCAGATTTTCAAGCACGTTCCTTGATAAAGGGGTTGAGAGCCAGGGACTGGGAATTTGGGCACCAGCTTCCTGCTTACTCCCGGGATAACCCAGTGAGGCAGGTCCTTTGTCCCTGGCAGGTCCACTTGTTCCATGTGACCGGTGAGGGAACAGCTCAAAAGGATTTAGCAACTTGCCCAAAGACAACACAGTTTGGGGGCAAGTTATCAGTAGGCGTGAAACCAGAAAGATGCTGTGGGAACAGGTCCCTGAAACAGATTCCTGCACAGATTGCTTCTTTGTTTTGCTTTTCAGATTTCTGGCCCAGTCTCCTGCATGTTCAAACGGAGGGAGCAGGGTGGGGTGATTGTTCAAAGCATTTCCGAATTGCCTTAATCAGATGACCTTTTGTGCTGGGGAAGCCAGAGTAGTTGTGATCAAGAGGTCTGGCTCAGGAATTCACACCTGGATTTGGCCCCTATTAACCTCTCTTGGCTCTTTCCCCCTCTATAATACCAACTTCAGCAGTTTGCTTGGGTCAGTTGAAATGAGGCACATAAGTAGCACTTAAGTGAAATGCATAGCGCTTAAGTAGTGTTGGGTAAGTAGAGGTCTGTGTCATGGATATTTCGCTGGGTTTCCTTAGGAGTCCTATTAAAAAATCCTCTGCCAGAGACTCAAAAAAAGCTTTTATTTCCCTTCTTCCTAATTGGAGACCATAAAACTTTTCAAAAACACTCTCATTTTCACACCCTTCCTAAAACAGAAGGGTTTTGTCCTTGTTCCCTGAATTTCTTTCTGAGGTGGTTGAATATCAAAAATTTTAAAATATTTTTAGGAAGACTGAATTGGTGTTCTGCTTTCAAATTCTGATTAGAGTGATACTGATGGGAAATTTATGGTTACTAACATAGTGTCTGCCTTTTTAAAAACATCTAAACATTTCTCAAAATTTGGAAGGCAGAGAAAATTCACTCATAGTCCCACTACTTTAACACTGCTGTTTTTGTGAGTTCTCTATAGTTTTTAAAAATACTATTCTATAACTTTTATACCCTGCGGTTCTATTCTTGCTTTGTAATTACCATTCCTTTGATATTTACATGGTTTTAGAGTGGAAATTATGCTCTGTTTTGACTATTGGATCAGAAGGAGCAGTTGAGTGTGTGAATGGAGTGGTTATTTTTCATATTGGACAGGAAAAAGAACATGAACTGTTACTACTACTGAATCTTATACAACTCTTTTGGTATGTGTTTGTGCCATTAGGTATGAGTATTCTCCAGGGAAAGGATGACATATTTTTGGACCTGAAACAGAAATTCTGGAATACGTATACGGTAAAACAGACACTTGAAAATGCAACCAACATCTTTTTGTATACCTTTAACAAGAAATACATTTTATTTTATTTTTTTTAAAGATTTATTTATTTATGCATACAAGCACTGGGGTACAGGCCAGAGGTGTGGGGGGGTGGTGGTAAGAGGATTCACCACAGAGAGCAGGGAGCAGAACAGGCAGAACAACAGAAGTACACTGCTGAGGGGAGCAGCGGGCACAGCAGGAGAGGTCTGCCCCGCCATGTGGGTCCCCTCCCTGGCTGGCAGCAGGGATCGAACTCGAACTCGTGCTGTAGTGGCTGCGGTTTGCTTCATAGTGCGTTGCTTAACCCTCTGCGCCACCAGGGAGGCCCCAAGAAATACATTTTAATAAAAATATTTGTCCTCAAAATAGGACTCCAGTGGGGTGGCACAAGGGCATTGTGTTTTCAGTGTTTTGATGAATAAGAAGAGGTCTTAAGCTTGTCTATACTTTAAGTGTCAGTACTTGACAAGTGTCCATACACAAGTGTCTCCAGGATGTGAAAGGAATAACAATGCTGGATGATTTCTGACATTCATATATGTATTCTTATTGGTGGTCACATTAATTCCTGAGTTGGAGCCAATGAGGTCGTTACACAATAGGAATAGTAGAAGGCAATGGCTTAACGGTCGTTCCTACATTCAGAGCTATTATTTCCTGGTGTGCTGAGTCACTGTGAGAGGAGACTTCTTAACCTCACCAAGGTATTTACAGAGAAGAGGACATTCCCCAGGGTTACTTCTAGTCTTGAAGCAATCACCTGTTACGCTGTTTGCTCAATACAAATATATACAATCCAGTCTAACAAATATTTATTCATTTATTCAACTGAGATTGATTAAGTAGTGTCTGTAGGCCTGATGATATCAGGGAGACTTTCCATCTCTGCCCTATAGCATGTTAATTCTACTAACACAGAGGTGAGTTTTTAGGATTTCAGGTTATACAAGCTGGCCTAGAGATTCACATATATCTAATTCTCTAAGAAAAGCAGTGTCCACCACATCCAGCTATTTCATATTGCCAGCATGCTTCTGGTATCTTCTGTGGCATTGTATCAGGCCCCAGAGCTGACATCACCTGCGTGGTGACTGGAGGCAGATGAAAAGGAGGGTTGAAGTCACACCTTCCCCCTGAGCCCCAGCGCTTGGGAACAGGTCCTTCTTTCTTCAAGGGGAAAGACTAGTTAGAACTTTTCTCTCCCAGTTATTTATTTACTCAATTCTTTGTTTATTATTAGTAAGGACTCCTGGTTTTTCAACGGTTGATCATTCATTTCAGCATTTAATTATTTGTAGTGCTAAAGTATACCTGACTTGGCCAGAGAGTGTCCCTTTCCATGTCCTTGTGACACCCCCTATCTTCTATCTGCTTAACTACTTCCTGGCATAACAAGATGCTTCATCTTGCACCTGCTCTAACCCTGGACCTCCCCACTCCCACCCCCCCACCCCCACTTTTCATAGAGTCTGTTATTTTTGTTGTGATTTGTTAGATGAGAGAAACCTCCTTTAAAGGACTATTTTGAAAACCTCTAGTTGTTGGATCTTTTTTTGGGGGGGGTATAATTTATTTACTCTATTTAAAAAAGTTGATAATGATGATTTTTCTGTAAGATTGTATACATTACAGCTGTTAAAGTAAATCTAAAACATTTAGTAATATACAAAAAATGAGGTAGGCTTATTCCATATCATGAATAGTTTGAGTATATTATTAGCAAATCATTTCATAAAGAATGAATTGTGATATAGTTTTTTTTAAAATTTATTTATGTATGCACACAAAAGTTGGGGTACAGGCCAGAGGCGGGGGCGATGAGAGGATTCACCAGAGACAGAGCAGGGAGCAGAACAGGCAGACTGACTGAAACACACTGCTGAGGGGAGCAGCGGGCGAGGCAGGAGAGGTCTGCTGCGCCATGTGGGTCCCCTCCCTGGCCAGCAGCAGGGATTGATCTTGTGCTGCAGTGGCTGCAGTTTGCTTCATAGTGCATTGCTTAACCCACTGCACCACCAGGGAGGCCCTGATATAGTTTTAAAGATATATTTATGATCTTTTATAAATACATTCCTAAATTATTTGCTTGTGCTAACAGGAAAATTAAATACACACACACACACCTCTATCTATATATATTGTTATTTTGAAAGCAGGGGTCTTACAGAATTGGTAGTAATTCTGGACACATGAGTAAGAATGCTTTATACAATTCCACAAGTCGCCACCTGCCACCCACCCTGGAAACCTTAAGCACTCTAATCGGCTTAGTCTGAAATATAACACCACCATTGCACTATATGCCTGGTATTTCTTAATCTGTAGACAATGAACTATGGGATTGTTCTGGGCGATGAGAAGGCGCTCTAATAAAGCTTTCCTTTATTCCAGTGTGCTCTGATGTACTGGCCATTTGTGCAGGTGAGTTTCAAGCTACTGAGGAGGGGGACTCAGGGTCTTTGTCCATATGGAGCCCTAACAGATTTTCCCTCTCTCTTGCAGCTGACCAACTTCGCCCTTGTTCCCATTCACTGGAGAACAGCTTACACTGGCCTCTGTGGCTTTTTCTGGGCCACCTTCCTTTGCTTCTCTCAACAGAGTGGTGATGGCACCCTGGAGTCAGCTTTCACCTACCTTCATCTGAAGGACACCAGTACAGTAGAAGGGCCTCCGGAGAGAACTGAGAAGTCAGATCCCTGGAACGACTAAATCTTTTCTTTAAATGCAATGGATTGCTGTGGATAAAATACTCTAGTTACCTGTTATGTGCTCCATTCTGCAAATTTATTGTTTCATAGACCTCATTGCTTTTTAATTATAAATGATAACATTTTATTCAACCGTTTCATTTTTTCTCTCTCCATCCTAGCCTGAATGTATTACTTCTCTAGTATTTTCACTTTTCTAATACTTTGGTTCATATCAGTAACAGTGGCAAAATGGCACTTTGTAGTTATCACTATTTCTATTCTATTCTATTTTAATGCCAAGGGATTTAAGGAAGTCCTGTGTCAATTGTTTACCTCTGTCTTCTAAAATCTCAGGTTATCGCCTAAATGCTTTTGGATTAGATTCTCTTTTATACCAAAAATAGTTCTTACACTCAATTTCCATTTACATAAAATTCAACCAAGGAAAAGATGGATCAGATTTTTTTCTCCAAACTGCTCTAAATTATTTAATAATAATTTAGATACAGCTTTTTAAGTCTATTTTGTATCATCAACAACAAAAACAAGTGTATCATCAGTGTCCTAGATAGAATGTATTTTATTATTGTCTTCTACTTTTAAAATGTCCTAAGTACTTTTTAATTGAGTTTTTAAAATTTTGAGGATATCCAGCTGCTAGCATGCCCCATTTCCTAGACATATGAAATATATAAAATATTTGATTCCTTAAAGAAATATATTGAGTGAAGTTTCTTCAAAAGTTAACATTTTTTCTCTCTCTCTAGAAGGTAGAATTCTACTTTATAGGACTTCAGGGAAAATAGTTACCCTAATTATACATTGATACCATGTTTCTAAAAATCAATGCTTTAAAATAAATCTTGATAGATAATCCTTAAGGTAGGCTCAAGAAACTCAATCTAGTCTTTTGGATTTACTCAATTTGTCTAATCTCAAACCAGTGGGTTTTGAAAATTGTTTGACTATCTCAAGTTTCAGCAAATTTCATCTAAGAATTAACTAGAATTCTGTTTCTGATGGAATCTGTCACAAATTTAAAGACATGAAACACTGAAATGTTCGTAAGTTTATCTTGGAAACTTGTTTAAGAGTAAGTTAAGAATGTACACTGAACCTTTTAAGCATATGACTTTCACAATTTGTAATAAGTTTGTATGTCCTATCTACATAACTTCTAAGCATACGATTTAATTGAAATTAGTAGAGATTAAATATTTTCCATTATTGGGACAATGGTAAGGGAATTTCTAGAGAGTTTAATTTTAAAATAATTTGTTTTGGCATTATTTTTTAAAGTGGTTCATATAACAGAGAAGCTATTTCACAATGCAAAAGATACATTTTGTCATTAAGTATTTCAGAATAACTGTAGCAAGTACTACCTGGCCCTGTTTATATAAGCTTCAATATTGCTTTCATGTTGCAAAAATAGTGTCTGCATTTTGTATAAAAATACTTGGGAAAACAAGCCTTGTTTAGACTGTCAGAAGGGGAAAAAGCTTATTCATAGAAGCTAGTAATGGATTTACTAGCTCAGAAATGGATTACTCTGCGTTGTCAAGAACATATAGAATATATATTCTCAGAATTTTTACAAATAATACACTTTGAATTTTTATGCACGAGCCATCGTGTGTCTTTTTTTTTTTTTAAAGATTTATTTATTTATGCATACAAGCACTGGGGTACAGGCCAGAGGTGTGTGGGGGGTGAGAGGATTCACCACAGAGAGCGG
>JAGFMF010011768.1:6050572-6083243 GCA_019455555.1 Galemys pyrenaicus
TCAACAGAAGCACACTGCTGAGGGGAGCAGCGGGCACAGCAGGAGAGGTCTGCTGCACCATGTGGGTCCCCTCCCTGGCAAGCCACAGGGATCGAACTCATGCTGCAGTGGCTGCAGTCTGCCTCATAGTGCGTTGCTTAACTCACTGCGCCACCAGGGAGGCCCTGGCTTTGCATTCTTTAAGGGTAGGTTCTGCAATTCCTGATAACAGTTACAGAACCCCTCCTCCCTTAAGATAATTTGGCAACATACATTATCAACTAAATCTAAGAGACAAGGACACTAGAGATTCCTAGTGAAGGACAGATGCAAGGGTACAGATGCTGTTGGTTGAGTACCTCCCCCCACTGCTGACCCACAGTAGAATGCTGACACCAATTTGACCTTAAGCTAATAATTCATTTTATGCTCGGAGTGAAAACAGAATAATTAATTATGATTTCAAAAAATTAGTATACCTGCCATAATATAAATTAACCAATCATAGTAACTAACACTAGTATAAAAATGCTGTCTTAATTTTATAATCACCTATGTTATCTAGCCTGTCACAAGACCCCAAGCCACTCTTGAGAGAAAAAATGTAGACGTTCCTGATCAATGCACATGTTCATGTAATCCCGCCCCTCTCTCCTTAATGTATAAAAATAAAGACCTGCTGAGATTTTTCAGCAAGGACACACACCAAACCCCGACTCGTGTTTTGTAACCCTGGACCCCCCTCATTTGCTGACTTCTATTCCATCCTTTGGGGACCTGGCCTTCTGTCATAGCTGGTCTTCGGCACTAGGGCAAGGTAATTGACTCTCATTTATTCTTTTTAAAAAAGATTTTATTTTTATTTATGCATGCATGCAAGAATTGGGATCTAGGGCAGAGGTGGGGTGGGGGAAGGTGAGAGAACTCACCAGAAATAGAGCAGGGAGCACAGCAGGCAAATCCATTGAAAACACTGCTGAGGGTAGCAGTGGGTGTTAGGGGGAAAGACCCTCCTGAATGGATTATACAAATAGGTTATGGACTTCGACCCCCATTCCAAACCTACAAGATCCAAGGACTACAAATCCCATAAGGTCATTATCGAAGAGTGGATCACTGGGACCTGAGGGTGGAGTTGAGCAGCCAGGCTAAATATAAAAGCAGACATGTGGGCCTGGGGGGGTCGCTTTTTCCTAGGGAGCCAGCTCTCAGCACACCGTTGAGTTCCAGCTCCAAGGAACTGGTAGGATATTTACGAATCTGTATCCCTCTCTTCCCCTTGTGTTATTCACTACGCTATTTCTCCTTC
Organism: Galemys pyrenaicus; assembly: GCA_019455555.1. Lineage (NCBI taxonomy): Eukaryota > Metazoa > Chordata > Mammalia > Eulipotyphla > Talpidae > Galemys > Galemys pyrenaicus. The sequence continues at coordinate 6,051,861 of JAGFMF010011768.1, forward strand.
CCTTGTAAATAAAACCCTTTATTAACCTTTGTTGTGTGTGCCTGCAGTTGGGGCATTATAAGTGCCGTTGGAGCGCGCGGGTAAAGACCCAGTCAGGCAAACCCATTTTATATTAGGGTTGCCCTGTAACACGGGGAGGCAGGAGAGGTCTGCTGTGCCATGTGGGTCAGCTCCCTGGTCGGGGATCAAACTCAGTGCCGTAGTAGCTGCGAATAGCTTGATAGCGCTGAGACTTAAACCCTGCACCCTCAAGACGGCCCTCTCATGTATTCTTCAGAAAACTATTAATCATTGCAGAAACTATACCCCAAGCCCTTTGGAACTTGACTTTAGCTCCTAAGCGCTATGCTTTTGGACTATAAGTACTATTTAAAAGTTACTTTTCATGATAAGTTTCCAAAGTCTGTTTTGAAATCCAAAAGCTAATCATTGACTAAGTTCTTCTCCCCCCCACCCGCCCCTGTGTTTTGTTTTGTTTTCCTGTATTTTACTTGTGCTGTGCTACTGGGGCTGGAAAGGGCCGTGTCCATAATAACTGGGGTGGGGAACTAAAAAATAATTCAATGGAGTACGAATAATTCCTTCATTTATCCATTTATTCAACAAATATTTATTGAATTGAGTACCCACTATTTCAAAGCTCATTCCCCAGCCCTTTGCCACAAAGCTATCCCTGCTGCTCTGCTTTTTATTGCACTTTCCCCCTTCCGATTCTGAGAGCATTTAGAACCTGTACCATGCAATCTAGCACTTAGTTACACACTATTTTATATTGTAAGTCATCACATGTATATTTTCTTTTTATAAGATTTATTTTATTTTTTTGAGATTTATTTATTTATGCATACGACAGCTGGGATACAGGCCAGAGTTGCGGGAGGTGAGGGGATTCACTAGAGACAGAGTGGGGAGCAGAACAGGCAGATTGACTGAAACACACTGCTGAGGGGAGCAGCGGGCGAGGCAGGAGAGGTCTGCTGGGCCATGTGGGTCAGCTCCCCTGCCAGGGGCAGGGATCAAACTTATGGTGCAGTGACTGCAGTTTGCTTCATAGTGTGTTGCTTAACCCATTGCACCAGGGACGGCCCTATAGTTTCTTTTCTCCCAACTACACTGAAGCTCATAAAGTGAAGCACTGTGCTTTATATTTATTCTATATCCTTCCATCCTAATGCCTTGCCCATTGGTTGATATCTGTGTAAATGGGTACTGACATTGGCGTGAATTGCATCTATGCATTGAAAACCTCCTGAACTGAAGAAAGCATATTCTTTTCGCTTTCCTAGCTATGTAAAAATTAATATACCCTTAGACTCAAACGTGGGAAAAATAGGGGAGAGAAGGTATGGGGAGGGGGACTGGGATGTAGCCCAGTGAGTCTCCACCGGGATGATTTTACCCTTTTGGTACAGTTGCCAAATTCAGCAAATAAAAATACAGGCCACTCAAGTCAATTTGAATTTCAGATAAACAATACATTTCCTTAGTATAAGTGTGTCCCAAATGTTGTATGTGGGGCATATGAATAAAAATCATTTGTTGTTTATCTGAAATTTATATGTAACTGAGATTTCTGTACTTGACTTGGCAAACTTACCCCCAGGGGACTTTGGCGATATCCAGAGACAGTTTTGGAGGGAGGCACTGCTGGCATCTAGTGGGTAGAGGCAGAGATGCTGCCAAACATCCTAAACAGTGCCAGGAACCCCATAACAGAGAAGTGCCAGGAACCCATAAGAGAATTGCCCGGCTCTGTCAATTGCCCCAAGTTGAGAAACTCTATTCAATAGGATACAGAGAACACAGCTCCAAGCTATCTTATCTTAACGTATTTGGCCTTTTAAAGGGTTCATAAAAATATTTGAAACTTAAAGTGTATAGGTGTGTGTATCTACTTCTTCAAAAATAAAAAAAATCCAGGAAAAAATAATGAATACTTTTTTAATCTATCTTTAAATAGACTATAGTGTTGACCAAGTCACCTACAACAGTTCAATCTATATAGTTTTACCCTCTATATTAAATATATTGTGGAATGTGAGTGTACTTTAATATATTTCCTACTATGTGGGGTAATTTTCTAAAAGAAAGAATGTCAAACCCTTTGGAACAGAGCCTAAACGTTTAAAAATAGCCCTGCTGAAGCCAGGCAGGATCCAAAATACTGTTTCTAGGTTGGTGCATGGAGGGAATAGGTGAGATTTTGAGATATGGAAGACACTAGATATGGAAGACACTAGAATGCAAGGTCCATTTAAAGATCATAGTTTAGGGCCTCCCTAGTGGCGCAGTGGGTTAAGCAACACACTATGAAGCAAACCTCAGCCACTACAGCACGAGTTCGATCCCTGCTGCCAGCCAGGGAGGGGACCCACATGGTGCAGCAGACCTCTCCTGCCTGGCCCGCTGCTCCCCTCAGCAGTGTGTTTAGGTCAGTCTGCCTGTTCTGCTCCCTGCTCTTTCTGTGGTGAATCCTCTCACACCCCACACCTCTGGCTTGTACTCCAGTGCTTGTATGCATAAATAAATAAATCTTTAAAAATAAATAAACAAATAAATAAAAATAAAGATCATAGTTTAGTTATCTAAGGAAGGGGTGACACCACTAGGCTGATAGAATAATCAAGAACAGAAGTTGGAGGCAAAGGACAAAAGTTTTCTAGCACTTGGACAGTGGAGCCACTGGGGAGAGGGAAGCCAAGTGATAAGACTTTTAATGGAAAGGAACTTTAATATAATTAGGGTACAATACAGAAAGGATAAAGAATATAGTTATTAAGTTAAGCATTTAAAGTTACCCATCTCCTTGAGGGTACAAGTTTAGTTAAATAGGATTGATTTAAAGCAAGGCCCAAAAGCCTACCACAAGTTTAAAGGATTTTTTAGTAGAGACCCATAGAAAAGGGTTAGAAATTCGGGAGGAAAGAGCAAAATTAAAATCAAGATGAAAGCTGCCATTGTTAACCTCCCCATGGGTCTCTCACCACATCTGTTCCAACCAGTCCAAGACCAAAAAGCAAGCGCAGTTTCTTCACATGTCTCTGCTCCACATGCCTCCTCCAGGTCTCCTTGCTGTTCTCCATCCTGCTTCCTTCTTCCTCCCTTCCTTCTGTCCTCCTGTTTTCTTTTCCCAACATCTTCCTATCCCTGCTCAGCCCCACCCACTTAGGGCGGAACAGGGATTCTGGAACTTCCCCCTTTCCTGTAGACCACCCTGTTACACTTGTCAAAGTAGGACTGCAGAATACTATAATATAAGTGAGATATTTTTGTCATTGGCTCGTTAAACTGATTAATATAGACAACATGTCTGCAAAACCCCATTTGTAAAGGTTTTGGACATGATGTTACTCATCATTGTCATGGTTGTGATGTTACGCTTTTATTAGAGGTTGCGTTGGCTGGGTGGCCTTTCAGAATCTGTTGTTTTCATCTAGATTCTTTATCTTCCATAGAAATAATAGTTGGAAGATCAAATTAGCAAATCTGACTCTCCGTTTAAACAGAGAATGTGGTAGGACTGGAAACAGTTAAAAGTCTGACAGTAGTAGAGTGGCTGAGAAAAGATAGTGGAATAAATAGCTGCTGGACAGATAAATGGTACACCCGACATTTGTATGGAAGAAGTGAAAGAGTGACGTCTCCAGACCCCGAGGAGTTTAAAGAAAAAAAAAAAAAAATCATGGTTGGCGGTTCCAAGGCAGGCGCGAGCTCTCTCCCTAAGATGGCGGCCTCCAAGGACGGTTGTGACTTAGGTGAAGAGGCCGCAGGGAACAGACCGCGGCTCCATCTGGGGATTCCTGAGGCGGTGTTTCTGGAAGACATCGATTCCTTCATGAAACAACCTGGGAATGAGACGGCGGTTGCTGTACTGAAGAAGCTGGATGAACAATACCAGAAGTATAAGTTTATGGAACTGAATCTCGTTCAAAAGAAAAAGAGACTAAAAGGCCAGATTCCTGATATTCAGCAGACTTTAGACATTCTAAAATACATGCAGAAGAAAAAAGAGGGCAGCGATTCACTGGAGACCAGGTTCTTACTGGCAGATAACCTGTACTGCAAGGCTTCGGTCCCACCCACCAATAAAGTGTGTCTCTGGTTAGGGGCTCACGTAATGCTTGAATATGATACGGATGAAGCTCAGGCGCTGTTGGAAAAGAACTTATCCACTGCCACGACCAACCTCAATTCCCTTGAGGAAGACCTTGACTTTCTTCGAGATCAACTTACTACCACAGAAGTCAACATGTCCAGGATTTATAACTGGGATGTGAAGAGAAGAAACAAAGATGGTTCCACCAAGAACAAAGCATAATGCTGGCCAACTAAAAATGTGGTTCATTTCCCAGATGTGTTATTTTACATGCCCAAAGTTTATCCTTAACTTTTAACAGTAAGAGCGGTAATTAAAACTTTCAAAAAGAGATATACATCGTGTGTTTATTAGTTTCAAATATCTTATGAAATTAGAAGTTTGTCCCCCCCACATTTCTAAAAAAGATAAATGCAGCTTTCATCATTCTTTTTTTCTTAGAAGAAAAATCGTAGCTGAAATGGTTGAAAACTGTGGGGTATGCTATGGTAGTTGAATTCTGGTCACGTTAGCAGAGTTTATTTTTTCTTTGTTGGCTGATACTACTCTTACTTGTGGTTAAACCAGTTTCCTCAGTAGGGGAAAACAGTTTGAATATTTATAAACTTGTTTTTCTTTAGTACTTATGGGACCTTTCTGGTGCTCTGTTATTATCTATATCTCATGTAAATGGGGTATCAGGAATTACTGCTTAGCCAATAACCATTTATTATAACAGTCTGCACTTTTCAGGAAATGGTAATTTGCCTCCCTAAACAGTGTCTTAGCAATGCCAACATAAAGGGTCTCTTGGCCAACATGAATAATAAAATTACTCTTAGCTGAGGTGATGTTGTGTTTCTTAACAGTTCTCCAAAGCAGCTGAGTGGTAGGTAATACTGAGAATCAAATGAGTGTACAATGGTTGAAAATAGTTGTGAGCCTTTTCTATTCATGCCAAAACGTCCTAGGACTAGTACAAAATCCCTGGGGAAGCTCTTGGTGGAGTGGCCAGTTTTAGCTGACATGCTTTCTGGTAAAAACACAAATGTGTTATTCCTTCTCCACGTAGTCAAAAGTACACTTGTGCAATGTTTTGTATCTGTGTTTCATATATTAAAATAAGGAAGTTAAAAAGAAGTCATGCTGGGCCTGTCACACTGTCAGCAATTCACAGCAAATATTTGTCCATAATATGGCTACACAAGCTTCCAGCCAGAAACCTAGAGGCTCATGTAATAATTCTTGTCTTAACCTGGTTGGAAGTAAATATCACTTAACACACACAGCCCAGTGGACAGGTCTTTTATTATTATTTTTTTTGCATGTTAAAATATAATGTTCTAATTATGATCAAGAAGTTTTAAAAACATTCCTTTCACTGGGGAAAATGGCCAAAGCTGTCCAAAGATTACAGACTCTTGAGCAAAGAAGATAGTGCTCAGATTAACCAGACATTTTCAAGTTTTCAATTTCATATCCTTCCATACAGACTCAAGGAGCAGGTGCTATTTAAAGAGTGTTTTTCTCTGCTAGGTGTGAAGCTATGAAGAGTGTGAGGATAAGTACTTTTATAAAGACCGGTGTCATTCCAGATATAATTTTGGATGCTAGTGAGAATGAAGGCATTGGTATTCAGCCGTTAACAGTTGCTTATTCAACAATAAACTAGTTGTACTTAATTCAGTTTTTTGGATCACATTCTTTTTTTTAAGATTTATTTATTTATGCACACAAAAGCTGGGTACAGGCCAGAATCGTGGGAGGTGAGAGCATCCACCAGAGACAGAGTGGGGAGCAGACAGATAGATGGACTGAAATACACTGCTGAGGGGAGCAGCAGGTGAGGCAGGAGAGGTCTGCTGCACCATGTGGGTTACCTCCCTGGCCGGAGGCAGGGATAGAACTCTCATGCTGCAGTGGCTGCGGTTTGCATCATAGAGCATTGCTTAACCAATTGCGCCACCAGGGAGGCCCCAGAAGGCTTTCCTAAGCACCCACTCACTATACATGGGAATTTTTTATTAAAAATTTGGGCTTCTGGCCCATTTTGAAAGGTGGCCCAATGAAATCCACGGCTGCTGTGGTTCTCTGTGAGCATTGTACTCAGTGTCTGTCTCCATTACAACGTTCAGGATATACTTCACCCTCTACCACCTTGCAACCTGCCCAGTGCATTCATTTCCATTGCCCACACAACTCCTGCAGACAATGATTTGTAACCCCTGTTATTGGTGGTGTAATACATTGGCAAAATTGACCAGATGACCACACGTTAGTTATAAGCTAGTTGATAAAAAACATAATACAATAAAGCACCATCATACTATGACACCATCCTTTGCATCTGTCTGCTGATGTAATGAATTTGCTGGTCAGAGATGGTCTAGTTCCATCTTTCTCACCATTTAGCGCATGTTTTATTAATAGTGGTAACATTCCATGTGCTACAGGGTGATTCAGCTTCTCTATTCCACTTCTCATGGCAACAACAAATGTCTTCCTTCTGAGTCACCATTACCTAGATGCTACGGCTGACCAAAATTAGGCCACGTATTTACAACCCCATAAATCCGAGCAGTTAAAATTTTCTTAATATTAATTGCAACGTAGCTTATATAATTAGCTCATGTACTGTGATCTAGGTATGGCGTCTACAGAGCCAGAGGGGGCGATATAACAGTATTTTCTCTGTTATGCAAGCGTCATTACATTATAATGAATAGGTAATATTAAATTGGGCTGATGAGTCATATTACAGTAATCCAATATCTCCCTTGTCCCCGAGGTTTACACAAGGAAATCTTTTCCAAATAACAAGGAGAGCGATTCTGAGACATGCATCTCTCCGCTTCTCAGTCTTTATTTACTACTTGTGCGAGTATGGGTAAGGAGCTTAACCTTTCAAAACCTCCTTGTATTCAGGATTAAGTGACATCACACATGTGAAAACTTGAAGGACACTGCTCGACACATAGTAGGCTCAATTCATGTCAGTGTCCTTTTCATAGAAATCAATTCTTACGCACAAAATGACAGAATAGAATACCATTCTCCTCAGTGAGTTTCGCTATGAAGTGGATCACATACTGTATGTACGGGGAACTGTTCTTGACTAGCTTTAAGAGGAGGGGAGGAAAGATTGATTTTTCTTCTACTTCACCAATGCACTTTAGCTAGCATTTTTTTTTTTTTTTGAGTTGGCTGAGAGTTACCGCAGAGCACTAAAGATATGGTGGGATATAGTCCAGCTTTAACCTCAGTCTATAATTCAGTTACATCAAGATTGTTTATCTTACGAATACCTCAGATGAGTGAGAGTTTGTTTTCATATTACCTGATGTCATGAAATTCTTTTTACTTGTTGAATAATTTTTATAACTTTGTCATTTGGATTTTCCCATTCCATTCATTAACATCAGTTCAACAAATATTTAAGCTGTCTCTGTCCAGTGCTATGCAGTAAAAGTGATGCTCGAAGGGAAATTAGAGAAGGATCCTATTCTCTGTTTGCTTAAGGTCTACTAGACAAAATTATACTATTTCAGTCCACACTTACTGTGCACCCACAAACTGCAGATAAGTCATTTGATATTGCAACTCTGATCATTTGAAAGTGATTAGAACATATTTGGAGTGTGTGAGCATACAGGTAAACATGTGAATTATAATACATTGTAGTATTATAATTTTCCGATGCATGTAATTTGGCATGATGTTTCTGGAGAATGAGCTTAATAAAAGACATTAACTGCCTTTGAAAATGTGCATACCCTTTGATTCAGCAATTGCACTATAAGAAATTCATCTACAGGGAATAAAGGACATCTATGACTCTTTAGCTACAAGCTTGCTTCTTACAGTTTTGATGATAATCTCAAGAGGTTGGGAATAACCTAATTGTCTCTCAGACCAAAGAGGTTGGGTATATACATTATTCTTCAGGTAGCAGTAAGCCAATGGAGGTTTCCAAGCACAGGAGTGACATTGGATGTGCGTGTACGGATGTGTTTAAGATTACTTTAGAAGTCATATGAAAACGGACTCTGGGAAAAACCCAGAAAAGATGGTTTTTGCAACAGTTTAGGTAAAAGATGATGCAGAATTGAAATAAAGAAAGGCAGTAGGAATGGAGAGGACAACTTGAATTGGGAGAGATTTTCGAGGTAGAATCGATCTGATCTGTTGACTGTGTACATGGATAAGTGTATGGAATATCAGAGAGTCAGAGATTGAGGACGTCTGAAATTTCTAATTTAGGTAAATATCTGAGACTTAGGTTTGGGGAGGGGGAAGAAGAAGGAGTGTGGTTTTGAACATGTTCAGGTTGATGTTACTAATCCTTCCTCCAGGTCAACGCTTCGGTGATCTCTTGATAGGAAAACTTTGAGAGGGGATGTGGATTGTGGTTTTGTGTTTGGCTGGCAGAGATTGAATGCAGGCTCTGGCACTTTTTAGCAAGTGGTTTTCTGAACCTTTCTGAACTATAGCCCTGGTCTCAGAGCATGCCATTCAGAGAATGGCATTAAGAAGGGTAAGTCTTATACAGGCGCCCATACAGAGGACCCACTCAATAAATGCCAGCTTTAAAAAACAGGAAGCGAGTCCTCCCATGCCCTGGGATATGTTCTCCAGACTCCCCCCACTCTAATAACTTCAGCGGCCAGCCAGCATGGCCAACCGGATCCCAGGCCATCAATGCTGGAGGTCAAGTGGGAGTTTCCTAACAGATGCAGGATTTTAGGCCCTAAGACCCAAGTAAATATCTCCTCAGCTTCTTTTCTCTCTCCCAAGCCTCCTTTGAGAGCAATACCCTTCTGGAACTCTCTTGAACTCTACTTTCTCTTCCATATCCACTTCCTTCTTTTTCAATTTTCCTAAGATTGTTAAATAGTGCCAACGAGTGGGTGGGAATGCACGGAAGGACTTGGGCTGGAGATGCGGATTGGAAGCCTTTGGTGATGAATCACAACAAAGACAGGCTCAGCTGGGAAGGGGCAGAAGAAGGAGGAGAGAAGATGGCAGGGGATAAACATGGAAGATTATTGAAGGGACTGAGCAACGGGGAAGAGAGGCAGAAATAGGGGTGGGAAGCAAGAGAAACAGAAGAGAGAGGTGTTCTGGGCCAAGTGGGAAGGCACTTTAGAATAGGGTCTGGCCCAAGAGCTAACATTTTCTTTTGGAGACAATAAATAGGATAGTGCTGAAAAGAAGTGACAAGTAGGTTATTAGGGATCTTAGAGCAATTTCAGTGGGATGGAATGTAAATGAGTTACTTGCCCAAGGTCATGAAACTCAGAGGTGGAACCAGGACTATCAATTTGGGTGGTCGGTGTTCAGACTCAAATTATAATCTACTGCCAATGTTTTTTATGTGACCTCTAAGATATTTGTAGTGTATCTGGTATGTCTTGGAGACTTATGCTATGCCATTTCATTGTATAGAAAGGAGACACTGAAACCCAAGCTCATGTTTATACCCTGATTCTGCATTTACTTCTCTCTAAGGTCTGTTGACATGTTTTATCCAGTGTATCCATGTGCATCTATCTATCTATCTATCTATCTATCTATCTATCTATCTATCTATCTATCTATCTATCTATCTATCTATAAAAAATCTCTTGACGTTAACACAGATTCTTTTTTAAAGATTTATTTATGCATGCAAGAGCTGGGGTATAGGCCAGAATCATGGGAGGTGAGAGGTCTCACCAGAAACAGAGTGGGGAGCAGAACAGGCAGATCAACTGAAACATACTGCTGAGGGGAGCAGCGGGCAAGGCAGGAGAGGTCTACCCAGTCATGTGGGTCCCCTCCCTGGCCAGGGATTGAACTTGCGCTACTGTGCGGTGGATGCTTCACAGTGCGGAGCTCAACCCGCTGTGCCACCAGGGAGGCCTTGCATTTATTTTAGATGCTCAACAAATATACCCAGGCTTGTAAGATGAAAGCCATGTCCCTCTTTGGCCCCTATCATTGCCTGCAGCTTCACCGACAGAAGAAACCCACAAAACACCCTGTTTTGAGGAGAGACAAGAGCTGTGACAATCCCACATGACGAAATGTTAATGTCAGGTGCATGACAGTGGGCATGGGGTAATCTCCTGGACTGGACATGAAGCAAACTCGTCTAGTTCTCAAGTCTTCCAGTATCTTCTTTGTGAGTGTCTTTCACTATTTCCTGAGACTCCTTTCAAGATATCTGCTAATCATCCATGTAGGAATACATTCCTCCTCGATAGTATTGCTGTTTTGGAAGGATTCTGCAAAAGCAGGCATATCATTATGACAAATGCAATGACTACACAGTGCTGCATATTCTAGAGTACGTGTAAAGTTGATCTCAATATTTTGATGACTACAACACCACATTTAGTCCAACTTAACTACAAGTAGTGATAACAATTATGATATTAATAATAATAAATGACATTTATTGACTAGTCTCTGATTACAGTTAACAGGAAGGAAAATTGACCCTTGGAGAACTTCTGTAGTTGCTTTAAGGTGCTGTAGATGTTCAAACTTAATATCTTAAACTTGAATACCTTGACTTTTAGAATGTTTTCCTCTTCAACTTAAAATTAAGATCTCTTGTCATACAAATCATGGTTTCTAGAATTTTCATTTTTCTAGAAGCTACACTTACACTTCTTTGAGTCACTAAAAGATATCTCCCCCTCCACATTAGATTTTTCATTGAAACACAGATAAATTCTTCTCTGGTTGCTCCGCTGTTTCTACCATCCCAGTGAAAGATTGACAGGCTGTGATTCAGCCAGACCATGAGGCAGAGAGCCATACTAGTTCTAAGAGCCATTCCATTTAAGGGCCTCTGTGGAGGCACAAGGGGTTAAGTCTCTTCACAATGAAGCTCTCAGTAGCCACTGCAGTATGAGTTCGATTCCCGTGGCTCCGCAAACCTCTCACCACCCTCCCAACCCCTCACTTCTGGCTTATATCCCAGTTCTTGTATGCATAAAAAATCTTTTTTTTAAGGTACTCCTTTAAATGGTTGGCAAATATTTCCTTGAAATATTTCTGATTTTTTTGAATGTTTTCAGGCATCAAAGAGAGACAAGGTCAATAAATTTTGTTTTTAATGAAAGAATCCTCTGGTAGGAAAAATAGGGAATGTTAGGGGAGGAGCCCATTTTGTGAGAGTGTAAGAAGCTTGAGCAAGATGAATGCATATCCACACCCACACTTTCCCCTTTTCTCCCCGATTTAAAATAGAATGAAAGGCACATCACAAGAACAGGAAATGGTCCTTCTGATGCCTTTTCACAATAGAAACCTTTTACAATAGAAAATGTTACTTTCACTGCCAGGTAGAGAAGCATATAGTCTTACAAATATATAGCCTATTCGCGAATGACAAGATAACTAATTCAGCAATTCCCCATGACAGAGCTGGACCAAGCACAAGTACAGCAGGGGGACAGAATATGGACAGGATAGGGTGATGGAGGAGGTGTTTTCCCACCTTAATTTTTTTCTGAATTGGGCCAATGCTATGGAGCTATGCATTGGGGGATTCCTGGGATCAATGTCACTGTTTGGAAATTCCAAGGGGGCCCCAAGTGACCCTCATCAACATACATGCTGGAATTGACAACCACTGTCAACCCCCAGCCAGGCCCAGAACAGCTTCAGACAAAGTGACCTACTCTTGGGATTCATTGTTGATCAGCTAAACAGGCTGGCCCTAGTCATTTCCTTAACCTCATATTTGTGTGCTGTGATTGAAATGTTTAAACACTCAGTGTCACTTTTTGGTAGCAGCTTTATTGAGACATAATTCACAGAGCATAAAAATCTTTTTAGGGCCTCCCTGGTGGCGCAGCGGGTTGGGCAACTCACTATGAAGCAAGCCGCAACCACTGCAGCATGAGTTCGATCCCTGCCACCGGCCAGGGAGGGGACCCACATGGCGTAGCAGACCTCTCCTGCCTCGCCCGCTGCTGCCCTCAGCAGTGTGTTTCAGTCCGTCTGCCTGTTCTGCTCCCTGCTCTGTCTGGTGAATCCTCTCACCTCCCACGACTCCAGCCTGTACCCCAGCTCTTGTATGCATAAATAAATAAATCTTTAAAAAAATCTTTTTAAAGGCTACAATCTTGTATATTTTTAGAGTTAGGGAACCATCATTGCTACAATTTTAGAACATCTTCACTAGCCAAGAAAGAAACCTATACCCACAGACTGCCACCCTTTTCCCCATTATTTCTTTTTCAATAGATTTGCTCTAGATATGCATTTACTAGAGTCTAGATTTTCTTTATAAATGGAATCACAGAATATGTATTCTATTATGACCAATGTCTTTCTCTTAGTGCTGATTTATAATAATTTATAATGATAATATAATGAAAATCATAATTTATAATAATCACAATATAATTATGATGAGTTTCTAGATTTATCCATGCTGTAGCCTATATCAGCACTTTTATTCCTTTTTTACTAGTAAATAATATTCCACTATATGGCTATAAGACATTTTATTCTTCATCATCAGTTGATGCACATTTGGATTGTTTCCACCTTTTTGGCTACTGTGAATAATTCTCCAAGGAGATTCATGTACATGTTTTTGTGTGGATGTAGTTTTCATTTTTCTTGGGTATATACCCAAGAAACATAGATCAAGTAAACACAGATCAGACTGTCTCTCAAAGTGGTTGCACCAACATACATTTCCACCAACAATGCATGTGGGTTCCAGTTTCTCTTTTTAATGTCAGTTTAATAGGTTTCTGATTGGGGGTTGGAGACTTTATCTGGTAAATGTCTCAAACAGCCAGCACCATGAAATAATAATAACAATCACCTAGTACTGAGGTTTTGGTTTGTGCTATAGCACGTGATTGCATTTAAGCATCACAACAGTCCTCTGGGTGAGATTGTGCCATTAGAATTTTAAAGATGAAGAAAGCAAAGCTCAGAGATATTAAGTGATGTGCCACACAGGTCACATGCTGGCAGCTGGCAGAGTCAGGACTCAAACTCAGCTCCTCCAGGTTTCAAAGCCTGCATTTTTGAAAACCTTGCTATTCCGATGAGCTCACCCTCATGGACATTTGAAATTGTCAACAATCTGGCTAAAGAATTAAATTACCAAGCTGATATTACATTATTTTCCTTTTCAATCAACCGAAATGACAGTTATGAAAGTGTCTTGCACTGACCCCTGCTGCACTGACACTGTAATTATTCAGCATCTTTTCAAGCCTTGGGATGCGAACCAGAGCCGGCACCCAGCCAGGACAGGGAGCCAGGGCTGGAGGGACCACTTAATAATTCCACGCAGATGGTCACTTCAGCCAGTTATTTGGCTTGAAGCATTATCACCCTACACTAATGCAAACAGATAGGGTTGTGGGCACTGCTGTGGCAGAGACGGTTTTGTCCTCTGGGAATACAGAATTGTATTACTCACACATTTTTAGAAACGGGATTTAGCTGGTTTTGAATTGTAAAACATGTTCAGAATAAATGGTTGGAAAAGTCAGAAAATAAAAAAAGAAAAAGAACCCTTCCAAATCTCAACTCTTAGAAACAACCGCTGTTAATATTTTTGTGTCTTTACTCTTCATCTTTTTTACTTTCCATGCATTAAAAACATTGATTCCCCTCCCCCCATTATAAAGCTAACACATGTATTGATGTAAGAACAATGGAGAATTTTAATAAGACATTTCTTATCACGACTTTCACAAACCTTTCACAGATATCATTTCAGTGTTTTCTTTTACTGGATATGTGTGCCTGTGTGTGTGATTATGTGGATATGTGTACATGACAAAATTGAAATCACAGTATTTTTCATTTCATTTCTACCACTATCATTCTATGAAATGCTTAATACGATTGTGATCACGGTGTACGCTTGATTGTAACCAAAAGATCAGGAATAATAGCTTATACTTGGTATTGTAATTTGTATCGTACTTTTCTTCTTCTCTTTTTTTTTTTTAAGATTTATTTATTTATGCACACAAGCACTGGGGTACAGGCCAGAGTCCAGGGAGGTGAGAGGATTCACCAGAGACAGAGCGGGGGAGCAGAACAGGCAGACGGACTGAAACACACTGCAGAGGACGGCAGTGGGCGAGGCAGGAGAGGTCTGCTATACCATTTGGGTCCCCTCCCTAGCCTGCGGCAGGGATCGAACTCGTGCTGCAGTGGTTGCAGCGTGCTTCATAGTGAGTTGCCCAACCCGCTGCGCCACCAGGGAGGCCCCTTCTTCTCTTTTGATTAACATTGTAGTATAATGTTTTCCTCATGACATTTTGTGTACATTTCAAATAAGTCCATTACATTGAAGCATTCAGTTGCATAATGGTCACTTCTGTTTGTAGGATATTAGATTTTTCCCGGTGCTTCTACCTTCTACGTAAATGTTAAGACATATCTGTATATAAGTACTTTCTAGCATTTCAAATATTTTTGTAGGGTAGTTTCCCAGGAGTCAAATTATTGGATTCAGTAGGTCTATTCTATAGGCTACTTTTATCCCTTGTGTTTCTTTTTAGAAAAAATCATTAAATAGTTCAACATACAGAAAAATAAAGAGAATGACATGATTCCAAATATCTATTTTTAAAGGGTTAGACATCCTCTTAGTTAATTAGTTATTTTATATTTAGATAATTTCTATGCAGTAAAGTGTATCTCATTGAATATTCGTATTTGTCACTCGACATACATATCACCATATATATTACATACATACACAAACACATATGTACATATCACTCTACAATAACCCGATCATACATTTCTATTATTTCTATTTCCTCTTTCATTTCCTCTTTAGTAACCTCTATCCCAAGTAATAATTACTCTAACATTTACCACTTTAGATAAATTTTGGCTCCTATGGGATTTTATATGAATAGAATCATTCCATTTAAACTCTTCTGTATCTGGTTTCTTTTGCTAATATTATGCCTGTAAGATTTATCCATTTCCACTGCTATGACTATAATTACAAACACAACATGTAGCAAGTGTTAGGAAGGACGTGGAGAAATTTTGGATCCCTTATACATTCATCCCCGGTGGAAATATAAAAATGTTCAGTCACTATGGAAAACAAGCAGGTTACCATGTGATCCAGCAATTTTATAACAGAATTACCATATGGTCTGGCAATTTCACTCTAAGTATTTTAATAGATACTCAAATTTGTATATAAACGCCCCTACCAGCATTATTCACACAAACCAAAAGGTAAAAGCAATATAAATGTAGATTAATTCATGACCGGGTAAACAAAGTGTGGTATAGCAATACAATGGAATATTATTCAGCTCTAAAAAGGAGAGAAGTACTAACATATGCTACAAAATGTAAACAGTATGCTAAGTGAAAGATACTAGACACATAAGGGCACAAGTTATTTGATTCCATTCATGTGAAATAATTGGAAAATCCACAGAGAAACAAAAGACCTAGGTAAATCCATAGAGTACGAAAAGATCTGTGGTCACAAGGATTGGCAAAGGAAATGTGGGATTAGGTATGGGGTTTCCTTTAATGGCTATCTTTTGGGATTTTACATATCCTTCTACAACAGAACAATAAAGATATTCTTCCATATTACCTTTCTTTTTAAAAAAAATTTTGCTCTTTTTCATTTAGATCTTTCATTCATTTGGAACTTGTGTATGTGTATGATGGGGAAGTATAGGGTAGATTTTTAATTTTAGTTTTCCATTTTGGTTAGGTAAATTTGTGGACTAGTGTGTCCTTTCTGTACTGGTTTGTAATGCCTCCTCTGTTATACACCAACTTTCCAAATATGTATAGTTTCTCAATTTTCTCCTAATGTCCTAAGATTTTATGATTTTTTAAAAAAAGATTTATTTATTCATGCATGTAAGAGCTGGGGTATAGGCCAGAGTCGGGAGGTGAGAGGACTCACCAGAGACAGAGCAGGGAGCAGAACAGGCAGACTGAAACACACTGCTGAGGAGAGCAGTGGGCAAGGCAGGAGAGGTCTGCTGTGCCATGTGGGTCCCCTCCCTTGCCAGAGGCAGGGATCAAACTCTTGCTGTAGTGGCTGAGGTTTGCTTCATAGTTTCTTAAACCTCTGCGCCACAAGGGAGGCCCCTCCCTATGGAGATTTAACTGGAATTGCATTGAAGAGGTTTGTCATTGTTACCATACTGATTCTTTTGTACCATTGAACACAGCATATCTCTTATTTTTCATATCATTTTTTCTGTTGTTTAGCAATGCAACAGAAACCTAGTTAATCAATTATTGTCTCACTTAACATAAAATAGTAATTTTCTCCTCAAAGGTTTTTTGCTATTATGATCATATTTTATTTGATTAATTCCATCTAGAAATGTTATTGTTCTTATATAGGTATCTTGCTTCCAAAATCTTGCTCTTATTGATTTAATGACTTATCTGTGGATTTGTTTGCATTTTTATATAGGCAATTGTGTCCTCTGAAAAAGAAAACCTTGTTTCTTATGTTTCAATTTATTTGTTCTATTACTTTGAGCTAGGACTTCTCAGAAGTGGGAACGGTAGATTTCCTTATGCTGTTCCTGATTTTAATGGGGATGCTGCTTGAGGTTCAACAATAAATGTGATGTTTACTGTTGGTTTTTGATAATTATCCCTAGCAGGTGAAGGAAATGATCTTCTATTCCTAGTTTGCTAGGTACCCCTACCCCATATGTAACTATTAATCTTTTCAAATTTTAAAAAATATAATCATTGAGATAATCCGTTTTCTCCTTTAACCTGGTGTGGTATATTCACATTTCTATCTATAGGTAAGCTGTTATGGCATATGATGTCAATAGGTTTTCTGACATTGGGTCATTGCTCTTTTTGGGGAATAAGCTCTAGTTGTTCATGATATAGTTTTACTTTGGAATTTGGAATTTATTCAATACTATTTTAGAATCTTTGCTGTGTTCACAGGTGAGATCACATTAGAAATTAGATTTAGTTATTTGTGCATACAAGAACTGGGGTACAGGCCATATGTGGGGGAGTGAGAGGAGTCCCCAGAGACAGAGTGGGGAGCAGAACAGGCTGATCTACTGAAACACACTGCTGAGGGGAGCAGTGGGTGAGGCAGGAGAGGTCTGCTTGTAATTGGATCGTCCCAGGAAAAGGGGAAGTTCCAAAATCCTGGTTCTGCCCTAAGTGGGTGGAGCTGAGAAGAAAAAAAAGATTTCTGCAGAGAAGGGAGAAGGAAGGAAGGAAGATGGAGAGCAGGAAGGAAGATGGAGAGCAGCAAGGAGACCTGGATGAGGCACGTGGAGCAGAGGGACCTGTGAAGAAACTTGTGCTTGCTTTTTGGTCTTGGACTGGTTGGAACAGATGTGGGTGAGAGACCCGTGGGGAGGTTAACAATGGCAGCTTTTATCTTGATTTTGATTTTGCTCTTTTCCTCCCAGATTTGTCTGACTCTTTCTGACCTTTTTCTATGGGTCGCTACTGAAAAGTCCTTTAGATGTGTGGCAGGCTTTTGGGCCTTGCTTTGGGCCAATCCTATTTGGCTGGACTTTTACCCTCAAGGAGATGGGTCACTTTGGATGCTTAACTTAGTCACTATGTTCTTTGTCCTTTCTGTATTGTACCCTAATTGCATTAAAGTTCCTTTCCATTAAAGGCCTTATATGTTGTCTTCATGCAGCGAATGGCAGAACCCATTCAGAGAGGGCAGGCTTGGGGGTTCTTTGGTGCTCCTTTCCTGGAGTGCTCCTCTCCCTGCCCTGTAACATGCTGAGCTATGTATGTGGGTCCCCTCCCTGGCTGGGGCTCAAACTTGAGCTGCAGTGGCTGCGGAAACTCCGCAGTGTGGCACTCAACCCTTTGCGCCACCAGGGAGGCCTAGAATTTTTTTATTGTACCAATTTAAGCTAGTTTGACATCCTGGTGATTCTCTCATAAAATGAGCTCTGAGACAATTTTGACAAAGTCAGGATTATCTGCAATTTAGTAATTCACATGAAAACCAACTGGGCCTGTTGACTGTGGTGAAAAATAAATGACTATATCAACAATTCAGTTTTGTAGTGGTTATGGATTTGCTTTATTTCTTAAATACATTTGATTTTTGCTTTTTAATGAAAATTATCTACCTCAACTAGCATAACAAATCTTTGTGTATTTGTAGTTATGTCTCCCTTTTCACTCTTAATATTACTCTGAATGTCTAGTTTGATGAATCTTCAAAAGTTTGCCTTCTTTATTAGATTTTCCACCAAGCAGTCAGTTTTCAGTTTTGTGGATCCACTCTTGGTTCTCTGTTTCCCTAATATAGGTTCTTATTTTGTGTTTTTCTAGTTTGGTTAGGCTTTATAGTTTTTTTTTTTTACTTTCTCTTGGCTCATTTATTTTTAATCTTACTTTTTTAATGCATGCATTTTAGGCCATACATTTACTTATATCAAAAGGTGTACATTTTGATAGGTTGTACTCTCGTAGTTATCCAGGTCTACATAGTTTATATTTTTCATTGTTACATCCTTTTTCTCTCATGAGCAATTTATTTTTATTTATTTTTAAAGATTTATTCATTTATGAACACAAGAGCTGGGATACAAGGCAGAGTCACGGGAGGTGAGAGGAATCACCAGACAGAGTGGGGAGAAGAACAGGCAGACTGACCGAAACACACCGCTGAGGGGAGCAGCCGGCGAGGCAGGAGAGGTCTGCCTCACCATGTGGGTCCCCTCCCCGGCCGGCAGCAGGGAAAAACTCGCGCTGCAGTGACTGCGGTCTGCCCCACAGTGAGTCGCTTAACCCACTGCGCCACCAGGGAGGCCCCTCTCATGAGCAATTTAGAAGTCCTTTATTGACAGGAGCTTTTTAAAGATCTGCTGTCAGGTGCTAATTCTTTTTGTTAAAGAGCGGGACCATTTTATGCTTCTACAAATGATGGGGATACCAAAAAATCGCTCCAGATGATATATAAAAACAACAGACAAAGTATGTCCTCTAGAGACCTCCCGCAGCCCCCTGCCCCCGGAAAGATACCATACCTGTGCAGTTCAGGAGGTTGGACTAATAAAGAGACTAAGTCTAAATTCAAGAGCTCAGATGCCATCAGGTAAGTGGGCAAAGAATTTGATCTTTCTGCATCTGTTTCCTCCTTTGCAAAACAAAGCTAACAAAATAGTATCTGTTTCACGGAGTTATTGGGAAGTATTCAGCACCTAGTTGTCATTCAATAAATACTACCAATTTTTTAATCAACCTGGCTGCTCATTTTACTTTGTATATGTAATGCTGCAGTGCTGTGTTTGTAAAACAAACCTCTGGACTTCTGCAAAGCCCCATGTTTCAAACAGCTTTGTTACACTCGTGTCCAAAATATTTTCATGCCTCTCTCAAGTTCATGCAAACATACACAGGGTCGACACAGAAACCAGACAGGACTCTTTCATTTCATATTCGAATTATACCCACAAATGCAAAGACAGAGCTCCTCACGCAAATACACCCAGCCAAGCACAGAACCCATAGATCCAGGTCCACACTTGTGCATACTCCCCACAAAGATGGATTCATCGTCCACAGAGAGACGCGCTCACAAAGCCCACTCAAGACCTCGCAGCCGGCTCAGAGACCATCAGCTCGGCGCAGCGCCCAGCAAAGCCTCGCCATGCGCTCCAGCATGGGCAGGTCCTGGGTCTCACCTCCTTTGAGTTCGTTCCATTTCAGTTTTTATTCTTCTTAGCGTTTACATCCTTTTCTTTCTACCCAGCCCCCAAGTCTCCCCCACCGCCCTCCTATCCCGGTCTCCACTGCGCATGTCTCTACATCCCGCCCCCCCCCCCCGACCCCCCCACTCCTGGGAACCAGTCGGCGCTCCCAGGCCCTGGCGGCGGAAGAGATGGAGCCGCGTCACCAGCGCCCGTCCCCTTAAAACGCTGCTGGCTGGAGCCGCCTTCCTCCCTGCAGCCCGCGGCGGGGATGGAGTAAAGGGGGGTCCGTCGGCCTGCCCGCGGGGATCCGCGATGGAGTTAAAGCAATCTTTGTCTACCCATCTGGAAGCGGAGAAGCCTCTGAGGCGCTATGGTGCTGTGGAGGAGACGGCGTGGAAAGCGGAGGGACTGGGGAGAAGTGAGTCCTGGCCTCGGCGGGCGGGGGTGGATGCCGGGATCCGGCCGCTGGAGCGACGGTCGCGGCTCGCGGCGTTGGTGGGAGCGGACCCGGGGAGCGCCCCCGCAGCTGGGCTCTCGGCGCGGGAGGGATGCGCAGCGCTGCGCAGGGACGCGCTCCCCGCGAACAAAAGGGGGACCCTTCGGGCTGAGCTTCACTAGGAGGCTTGGGAAATTGCAAGGCTGCTGAGCCTGCAAACTGGGGTGGACGCCGGAGTCCCGGACCCCTGGGTGCGAAGCTGGTCCTGGAAAGTAGGGTCTTTCCCTCAGCAGAGAGGAGGGTCGGGAGGCGCTAGGACGCCGGAGCCCTTGGACCGCCCTGGAAAGCGCCTACGTCTCGGGAGAGGGGGGAGTGTCCGCTGGCTTTCCTCTGCTTTTGCCCGGGCGCGAGGTTCAGGTCCGGGGCACCTGAAATTCCCGGCGTTTGCTCCCCGCCTTCTCCTGGGTCAGGGTGGGAGGGGAAGGGTCGGGGGAAGCTTAACCCTGTGCACAGCCGTCCCCTTTCTGCCCCGACTCAAAGTCTGATTTGGACACAATCCTGGAAGGCAGTTCTGAAGCAGCCCGACGGACATGCCCGGCCTCTCTACGGCATTCAACAACCTGTCTAAATAGACGATAGATTTGTATTTTTTATTGCTAGCTCGCCTGGCTTGAAACGCTGCCCTCGAAGTGCAGCGGCAGCCGCAGGGGCTCCAGGGGGCCCTCCCAGAAAAGCCAGTGCTGCCCAGCGCCCCTGCCCCCGCCCTGCTTGTCCTATCGCTGGGGGAAAGGCCGTCTGTCCTTGCCCAGGACCCCCAGCTCAGGCCGTGACTCGAGCCCAAGCTCACAGCCAGTCTCGGCTCTGCTGGACTAGAGTATTGTGGCTGTGCCTTTCCTGTCTCCACCTGACAGATAAATGTGTGTGGGCTTTCCCGTACCTGTCATTTCAAATTCAGACAGTCTTAGAATGGTTAAGCTGTCTTCTGGTTTTCATGGGTTCAAGTTCTAATCACAACCCAGTGCCTTAGTTCTTCCCCTGGAGTCCATTAGTGCTTCCCTTTTAAAATCTGGCTCTGTCTTTCCTTTCTGGCCCTTCAAATTTCTTTGGCGTTGGTGTTTCAGGCGTGGTGCCAGGGCTGAGGGTCGTGGCTTCCTCTGAGCTCAAAATCATACCCACAATGGCTGCCTGCCATGTACCAGGTCTTGTGCTGAGAACTTTAAATGCATCATTTCCTTCAGTCCCACAACAGTCTCCCCAGGGGACTCTTAGCCCTCTTGCCCAGGGATGGGAAAGCTGGGCTTGCAGGTGATGTTAGGTGACTGTTAGGTGGCAGTAAGGACTTGAACCCAGATTTGGGACCCACACAGCCCCTCTCGGGCTGACATGAGTTTGATTGTGCTCCTTTCTCAGGATGCTTTCTAAATGTGTGGGGCTCCGGAGCACTGTCAGTGGGCTGACGGTGAGCAGCAAGCAGCCTGCTGGCCTCTGGTGCTCACCGCCGCTGCCTTGAGAGCAGCACAAGTTGTTTGCAGACAAGCCCTGGATTTGAATCCTGGCTCTGCCCTTTGCTGCACTCCCATTAGGCGCTTTTCTCAGCCTCTTCCTGCCTCTGTTTTCTGACATGGAGATAAGAATAGCCCCTATCTTATACTTTATTTTTGTTTTTTAAAGGATTTGTTTATTTATGTATTATTTATTTATGCAAATAAGAGCTGGGGTATAGGTCAGCGATATGGGGTGGGGGCAGTGGCGCTGGTGAGAGGATTCACCAGATAGAGTGGGGAGCGGAACAGGTGGATCTGCTGAAATACACTGTGGAGGGGAGCAGTGGGTGAGATAGGAGAGGTCTGCTGCACCATGTGGGTCAGCTCCTTGGCTGGGGCTCGAACTTGTGCTGCAGTAACTGTGGATGCTTCATAGTGCTGCGATTTAACACCTTGCACCACCAGGGAGGCCCCTATCTTATACTTTAATTATGATTATTGACTGTATTTAAAGCTAAAGGTAAGTGCTGTATGCTTATTGACTGCTTCTCTTCTTTTTATTCTTACATCTGTAGGAGGAACTTGCTCTTATCCTTTTTTTTTTTTTTCCCTTTGCAAGGAATTATATAAAACAAAACCCTGGATGAAAACAGCCTCGAGGGTCAGTCCCCTAATAACTCTCTTACAGCTTTTTATTTCCTCATCTTTCTGTTGGGAAAATTTTAAGCATACAAAAAAATTGTAGTGAACACACATTTTATAGTGTCTTGGCTCCTTCAGTTAAGCTGAAACTGTTAAAAGCTGGGAAGAAAGACTTCATCATCCACTCTGTTCCAAACTATCAAAGACTCTGACTCTTGCTTCCTATTCAAATGCAAGATCATTTCTGATCTGCTTTTGCATGGTGGACCCCCAGCTGTATCCACCCCCGAGGCACCCTCCCCCCCCCCTTTTGCCTATTCACAAGAGATCTTAAAGCCCTGACTCAGGGTTCCACTTTTGATTCTTAAATCTGGGATTATTACCTTTTCAGCAAGTTTTGACCTCTAGCTTCTTGTCTGCAACGTGGCACTTTTTTGATTAAGGTAGGTTTTTTGGAAGTCTCATCTCCCAAGAATGGAAAGATCAATTCTGTAACATCTGAGACCTCCATTTATTTATTAATGAAGTGTGAAAATTAGTACTGTCGATTCCTGGGCATAAACCGTTGCCAAGCCAATATGGTAGCACGTGAAAAGCAGGAGAAAATTTTAGCAGCCCATTCAAAAGAAAGCATGCTCTGTTTAATTTCTGCACATATTTAAATACTGTATGTTAAACACTGAGCATTCATTACTTGGAAAGAATTAAACAGGGGAAATTGGTCATTTATACAAGTTACGGTTGTATAAAATGCTCAAATTTTAACTCTAGCTTTTAGGTAGTAAAATTATAGAGAGGAGATTTGGGGATCAGGTGGAATGGCCCCAACTGGTCCAAATCACTTCTAAGACTGTTAGTTTGTTGCCTAGGAACATGGCTAAGCATCTCTGCGTTGGTGACTCATCTGTGAAATGGGGACAATACTTATAAGGACCCCTGCAGGCTGTCAAGGGCAAGTGAGGGAGAGACTATGCAACCTGTTTAGCTTGGTGCCTGGCAGAGAATGCGCTCTCTGTGCTGATTGGCTGTGGTGGGAGCACATGGGTGGAGCCTATGGCACGATCCTCTGCTTGCATCCATCTCTTTGTAAATTCCAAATAATAATGGTGTATCTATACTCTGCCTTCCTCCTCATGGGAATGTTTGGGGAATGGCTTCTGAATCCTGGAAAACCACTGAGCATTTTCTCCATTGAGGAAGATCCAAAGCCATGTTGCTGCCTGCCTTTGACAACATTTTCCTGCTAGCAGTGCATTTGTCTGTGTTTGTTTGTGGGTTTTGTTTTGTTTTTTTTTTTGGTGGAAAATGTATGGTGACACTTCAGTATCATTAGATAAAACTGTTGCTTTTAACCAACTGTAATTAATTGAGAGAGACATGGAGAATGTCTTTTGAAAAGCATGGCGCTTCTCAAGAGCACAGCTGTTGGTTGGGGTAGCAATTCTGGAGACCTGAATGTGCCTGGAAGGATGAGAAAGACTTTGGAAGGGTGTGGTGGGAGAGGGTGGGGGGCTGGGGGTCGTGCTTGAGAAGTCACAGCTGGCAAACCCACAGGCTTAGGCATAGTTGTGCTGGCAGTAGGGGGTTGGAAGGAAGTGGAAACTTCACACAAGCCCAGGAGAGATGGCTGTTATTTAAAAGTCCCAGCATGTGGACTGACCAGCCAGTAGATAACTAAACTGAGGCTGAGGATTCAGGTTTAATAAACAGTGTGGAGACTGAAATAATATGAATGGCCAGCAACTTTTATAAGAGATTCTCGGGAGAGGTTTTGTGTTACTTTCATCCTTTTGATTAAATATGCTAATTTTATTATTTCAATTTTATTTTGTTTTTTCTTTATTATTTATCTTTCCTTATTACAGAAGTAATACCTGCACGTTATGAAAAAATCAAATTCAGAGGCCTCTCTGGTGGCGCAGTGGGTTAAGCAACGCACTATGAAGTAAATGGCAGCCACTGCAGCACAAGTTCAATCCCTGCCGATGACGGCAGAGATCGGACCCACATGGCACAGTAGACCTCTCCTGCCTTGCCCACTGCTCCTCTCAGCAGTGTGTTTAGGTCAGTCTGCCCATTCCGCTCCCCACTCTGTCTCTGGTGAATCCTCTCACCTCCCGCAACTCTGGCCTGTACCCCAGCTCTTGTATGTATAAATAAATAAATCTAAAAAAATAAAAAAAATCAAATTCATTAAGATATAGAAAGAAAAAGGGGGAAATGACCATCATCTGCTCTCTCAGTCCCATTTATTCACTCAACCAACAGGGATTAAGTGCTTTGTAAGTGCCAGGCAGCATCCTAGGGGCTGCAGATAAGGTGTGGAGCAAGACAGACAAGGTTCCTGCCTACGTGGAGCTTTTATTTGGGAGGGAACAGAAATGGGCTGGGACTGAAAGTATCAGCTGATGACATGAGCCTGAAAATAGTGCAATTAAGGTAATAAGTGTCACAGGGAAATTTATAGGGGAGTGATATATTAGGAATCGCTTCTCTTAGGAGGTAATATTTTGCCGGGCAAATGTCAGAGATCCAGGCAGCAAATGTGAGACCCTTGGAGTGATCAAGGAAGAGACAGAAGGTTGGGGTGGCTGGATTCTGGAGAGAGCAGAGATGAATTAAACAAGAGTCAGCCTGCGCAGGCCTGTAGGTAAGCAGAAGTCACGGAGAGTGTTGAGTGGGAGACCCGCATGACTTAGGTTTGGTTTTTAAAAGGTCAGGTTGGCTGCTGGGTGCAAAATAAGACCACAGGAGGCCAGTGACGGTCAATATCATCACCCCTCTCTGTAGTCCCCAGTTCAACCCTAATCACTTTTAAAATAAGATTTATTTTATTTATTTATGCACACAAGAGCTGGGGTATAGGCCAGAGGTGTGTGGGGGTAAGAGGATTCAGCAGAGACAGAGTGGGGGAAAGGAACAGGCAGATCTACTGAAATACACTGCTGAGGGGAGCAGCAGGTGAGACAGGTGAGATCTCCTGCGCCATGTGGATCAGCTCCCTGGCCGGGGATTGAACTCGTGCCTGGCTGAGGATCGAACTCGAGCGGCGGTGGCTGTAGTTTCATAGTGCTGAGATAGTGCTGAGACTTTTCCACCAGGGAGGCCCTATCCTAATCAATCTTGTTGGGATAAGTGGTAGTGATTTCCTTGCATGTAAAAGACATAACAAGTGGTAAAGGTAGCATGGCTTCTGGGAGAGCGAGCATGGGGTTAAGGTTTGGATGTGCCAGTTTCCACACTCTGCCTGTGCAGGCAACCGCAAGTGTGATTTACAGCCGGCGCCCTAATAGCAAGAATGCTGATTATGAATATGATAGCATCTTGTCTGTGCTTTGAAAAAACCCAATTATTTACCCTTCTCTGTGTTGGTTCAAACTCTAAGATTATTTCTACAAGCATTTCCCTCTGAGTTAATTGAAGGAAAAAATCTGTGCTATTTTGGTATCTGGTTAATTATTAAATACTTATTAATAATAATAGTTGTAAATGAGTCTTAGTGATGAATTCCAACTTATTAAATTCTCAAAGCAACCCTATTCACTCAGTGGAATTCTTATTCTCCTTGCTCTTATTCTCCTTTTACTGGTGGGGAAACTGAGTCTTAGTTTGGTTAAGAGCTTTGCTGCTGGAGCCTGATTCTGACCCTCAGTGGCCCTAGAGTTTCCTGGGCAGTCTCAGTCTCTGCACCACGCTAGATGCAGCAGAGATGAGAGATGAATAAGATGAAAGCCACAGCGCCCCCTTCAGGCACTTACCCTACTGGAAGAAGGTACTAGAGGGAAATGCGCAGCAGAGTTGCTCCTGTCTAGCTGCGTAGAGTATTTGCTTTGGCCCCAAGGCTAAGTGGGTTTCAGCAGGTGAGAGGTGAGAAGGGCATTTTGTGTAAATGGTGGCCCAGCGGGGGTGAGGGGTGGGGTGGGGGATTCCAAGACCAGAGTCCAGGCACCATCTTTTCTCCTGGTTTCTTCTCCCCCTTCCCCCCTGCTCTGGATCTTGGGACTGGAGTCTCTCTGGTTCACTCCCCTGACCCACCTGGTACCTGGGTGCCTCTGTAGGGTGGAGACTCACACAGGTGGAGGTTCTCTCAGCCCTCGAAAACACCACTCACAGAGCTGCCACAGAGTTCCGTTCATTCCTCCTTAGTCACCTGTTCAACCAACACGAGCACCTACTGTGTGAAGCAGGTGAGGTTGGTGGCAGGGCCCTGGCGTCCAGCTAAGAGGTGAGTAGGGTGCCCAGTGGTGAGTCATCAAGACCACAGCTGATGGTGCAGCTCTGCTGAGAGAGGGGATGGACCTTACATGTCCTCACCAAAGAGATAACGGTGTGAAGCGATAGATGTGCTTATTAGCCAGATGGTGGGATCCCTTCGCCATGCCTCGTATACAGTCTAGATTTATTGTCTCTATCAAGGTACACTTAAGCTACCTTACAATTTTATTTGTCAATTATGTCTCGGTAAGGGGGATGGGGTGGGGAGGAAAGATTGATGGGAACGGTCTGTGTTGGCAGCAACGCAAAACCTAAGACCAAGAGATGATGCTCTCCCTCCCTGTCCTTCAGAAGCAGAATTTAGGGCGACCCAGTGCCCTCTTAGCTGCACGTTGTCAAGAGATTAATCCAGTCATTTTGCCACAGGCCTGTTTTGTGGGTCTTTGAGAAAATGGATCCTAATAGGGTCAAACCAAGTTTGCTGTGCCAGCTCGAGGGCAGCTGTTGGATTTTGTCTTCTGTGACTGTCTTGACCGCAGAAACCCCACGTGTCCCATTCATGGCTGAATCTGAACGCCCCGCTTCTCCCACAGTGCCCAGTGCTCGGAAGCCTCTCATTCAATCAGTGCATGCCGCCCCGGGTGGCTGTTCATCCACACAGGGGCTCATGATGTAATCTCCTTTTGTGGCTCTTTGAATCACCAAACTCAAAAATAAAGTTAGCTGGGGTCTTGGTCTGAATTGGCTGCCCGTGGCCTGATTTACACGGGCCTCTCCCCAGGCGGGGGTGGGTTAGCGACCTCGCATCCTGCTTTGGAGGGAGATGCTAAGAGTTCGGGGCAGACACAAAGCGATCAGAATTGAGACCCGCTGTGCAGTGTTGGGGCACAGCTGGGCTCGGTGCTGTGCATGGGCCTGCGTGGACTCGGAGGGCTACGCCATTCACAGCCAACCGCGGCTTTTTGAGACGACAGAAAAGGCTCTTTATTTCATGTTGAGGACAGAGTCTCCTTCGGCCCTGCTGTTGGGACAGCAGAGCACAGCAGCCTTTGGGGGAGCAACTGGATCACATCTATTACTATTTAAAATACTCACATGGGTTGTCCTGGAGGGTGACTCCTGAGACTCCAGCCTAGAGAAATTAAAGCACCAGATTACAAAGATAGAAGTAAAAAAATTTTAAAAAATGCAGGCTGATGAGAGGGTCCTCAAGGGGTGGATGAGATGAGAAGAGGTGGCCTCTTCCTTGCCAAAGGGAGTTTTAAACAAACAAAAAGAAAAAATTTAATGCTTCGCTGGAAAAAACCCACTCATCACAGCATCACAGGTGTATCTTTATGTTAAATCCTACTTTGTTCTTTATGTTAAATCCTATTTTGGTGGGGTGGAGAAAAGGGGCACCCTAACTTCAGGAATGTTAAAATGTGTGTTGGGGGGAAACCTGGGCTTTAGAATTGAGCAGATACAAATTTTTTCC
The DNA here is from genome assembly GCA_019455555.1 of Galemys pyrenaicus. Lineage (NCBI taxonomy): Eukaryota > Metazoa > Chordata > Mammalia > Eulipotyphla > Talpidae > Galemys > Galemys pyrenaicus. The sequence goes on from JAGFMF010011768.1 coordinate 6,079,879, forward strand.
GGTTGAAGCCTCACCACAACCCTATAAGATAAGAAGCTTGTCTTTCTCCATAGAGATGGAAATCTGGGAGTGGAGAGGTGGAAATCTTGCCCCACTGACCGATGGAGAAGGGATTATCTCGGAAGGTCTGGGTGAAAGGTCCATACGGCAACTCTGTGGTTATTTTAAATTTCCAGCTGTATTAAATCCCACTGGGGTTCCACGTTCTTCAGAGGGCCGGACATCGTATTTTTGCTCACTTAGACGTTTCCGGCTGTCGGCCCCTCTTACCAGCTTCCTCTTGGGGAGCCTGGGGCTGAGAGGTGGAGTAACTCAAACCCAGTAACCCCCCTCCAAACAATCAGTTGGGAACTAGGGACCAGTGAGCAGGGGAAGGGACACACCAGTCTTTCTTTCGTGAGTCCTCTCCGGTCTCAGCGTGGGTGGCGTAGATACAACAGGCATCCTCGCTGCAGAGGCTGGGAAGTCCCGGGTGAAGGTGTGGCCAGACTGGCTGCAGTGAGGGCTTCCTGCATCACGAACTGGCTCCTAGCTGTGTCCTCTCATGGTGAAGGGTCGGGGACCCCCGGTCTCTCAATGAGGGCACTAACCCCACTCACGGGGACTCCACCCTCATACCCAATTACCTGCCCAGCTCTCACCTCCTAGTATCACAATATCGCGAACTAGATTTTCATCTGTGAATTGGGTTGCGGGGTGGGGCGAAGGGAGAGGGGCGATAAACATTCAGTCCACAGCACCCCACTTCGTCCTAAAGATTTATCCAGGCCCTGCTCCAGGGGTGAAACGCTTTTAGCGGTACCTCTTAAAAAGGCCCTGATTGAGACAAGGAACGAAAGCTTAAATGGCTTGCGTTTGGGTTCCCTTTGGCTCCTCTACACTCAGCATGCCGAGGTGGGGTCACTTGGGAGACTCTACTCCCTGTGCGCTTGCTTGCGCCCACTGCGGAGAACCGCCCTCCCCACATCGTGTTTATTTTTTTTTATTTTTATTTTTTTAAAGATTATTTATTTATGCATACAAGAGCTGGGGCACAGGCCAGAGTCGCGGGAGGTGAGAGGACTCACCAGAGACAAAGTGGGGAGCAGAAGAAGCAGATCAACTGAAACACACTGCCGAGGGGAGCAACGGGCGAGGCAGGAGAGGTCTGCTGCGCCATGTGGGTCCCCTCCCTGGCCGGGGATGGAACTCGAGCCGCTGTGCTGCAGATGCTTCACAGTGTGGCGCTCAACCCTCTGCGCCACCAGGAAGGCCCTATTTTTATTTTTTTAATATTTATTTATTTATGCACACAAGCACTGGCGTACAGGCCAGAGGTGTAGGGGGTGAGAGGATTCACCAGAGATAGAGCAGGGAGCAGAACAGGCAGACTGACTGAAACACACTGCTGAGGGAGCAGAGGGCACAGCAGGAGAGGTGTGCTGGGCCATGTGGGTCGCCTCCCTGGCTGGCAGCGGGGATCGAACTCGTGCTGCAGTGGCTGCGGTTTGCTTCCTAGTGCGTTGCTTAACCCACTGGGCTACCGGGGAGGCCCCCTCCCACATCGTGTTTAAACACACAGGCACAGCCGGAGGCGGCCTGGGAGTGCACCTTGGGGGTTGAAGCCCTTGCCCTGCAGGGTAGCCTGGCTGGCTTCCGGGGGAGGAGGCCCTCTCCTGGGGATCAGTTCTGCCTGACAGTAACCCCTGTTCTTACCCAAAGCCACCACCAAGTTCGCCTCCTCCACCTTTCATTCTGCTTTCATTTTAATGGTGGCAATTTTCACCTTCTATAAAATAAATGCTTAAACCACTTGCAAGCAGGGCCCCTCTGGTGGCGCAAGGGGTTGAGCGCCCCACTGTGGGGCTTCCACCCACAGGGCGCAGCAGACCTCTCCTGCCTTGCCCGCTGCTCCCCTCAGCAGTGTATTTCAGTCGATCTGCCTGTTCTGCTCCCCACTTTGTCTCTGGTGAATCCTCTCACCCCCTGCATCTCTGGCCTGTACCCCGATTCTTGTAAGCGTAAATAAAATCTAGCAACAAAAAAATGACAACACTTGCAAGCGAACAACTCGGTGGCACTTAGGACATGCACAGTGTTGCACGGCCACCCAGGTTCTGAGGCATTTCTTCCTGCAGAAGGAAGCCCCCCTCCCCCCATGAAGCAGTTACTCCCATCCACCCACCCCCCTAGTCCCTGGCTACTGCTGCTTTCTGTCTGTATGGGTAGATGGATTCTGGATGTTTCGTATAAATGGAACCAGACAGCATTTCACCTGCTTGGCTGCTTCCATCACTCAGTCTCACTGTGGGCTGCGTCCACACCATTGCTTGTGATGGGTGAGTAACAAGCCACCTCTGCGCACACCACACCTTGTTTCTTAGGTCATCAGCTGGGGACATTTGGCTTCTTTCTGTCTTTTGGCTGTCATGAACGGCGTGGATGTAAACAGGCAACTCTTTGTCCGAGTGCCTGTTCTGAAGTCTTCTGGGTCTTACACTTCAGGGGGATGGCCGGGCCAGTGGCGATTTAAGGAAGACACCCAGATCGCTCAGCTGCTTCTCTGGGACCTGCCCTGGCCCTTTGCCTTAGCCTGTCTTTCCTTGAGGTTTGTAATTTTCTTTTTTTTTTTTTAAAGATTTTATGCATGCAATCAAGAGCTGGGGTACAGGCCAGAGTTATGGGAGGTGAGAGGATTCACCAGAGTGGGGAGCAGAACAGGCAGACTGACTGAAACACACTGCCGAGGGCAGCAGTGGGCGAGGCAGGAGAGGTCTGCTACGCCATGTGGGTCCTCTCCCTGGCCGGCAGCAGGGATCGAACTCGTTTTGCGTGGCTGGGGTTTGCTTCATAGTCTGTTGCTTAACCCACTGCGCCACCAGGGAGGCCCGAGGTTTGTAATTTTCAAGCCTGAATTGGCAAAGTGGTATCGTGTGGCATTTACACGCGTGGATTCTTAGCTAGTGGTCATTCACAGTTCCATGTTCTCCTCTCCCCTTACCATGGGCTGATAGACCTCTCTGGGCCTTTATTTACTCTTATGCAGGCAAGCAAACAACTTGCAAGCAAATTACAATCCGGAGCTCACAGGGGCATGCTGCACAGCATAGTAGGCGTGTGCAGTGCTCAGCTCCGTGCCTGGCTTAGAGAAAACACCTGGGACCTGCTCACAATGGTGATCACTCTGAGTCAGCTTGGGCTGCCTGGTACCTGGTGCCATAAGTGGGGCTGGGACGGGGTGTGCAGGGTTTTTTTCTGAGCCTTCTTGGAGCTGGAGAGTTCAAGGTCAAAGTGGCAGGTGGGTTGAGGGGGCCTGAGGGAGAAAGGGAGGGAGGGAGGACTTGGGGGGGATGGAAGGAGGGAGAGAGAGGAGAGGAAAAGATGGA
>JAGFMF010011768.1:6085597-6126027 GCA_019455555.1 Galemys pyrenaicus
CCCTCCCTGGCCGGCAGCAGGGATCGAACTCGTGCTGCAGTGGCTGCGGTTTGCTTCATAGTGCGCTGCTTAACCCACTGCGCCACCAGGGAGGCCCAGGATGTCTGTTTTTTAAATGTTCTTGGATGAAATTCTTAATATAGAAAGCACGAAGAGATCAGGTGTTCCTGCTGATTCAGGTGACTCCTGTTCCCCTCAAGAACTGTCTGTGAATGTGTCTGTCTGTGTTTATGTCAGTTGCTTCCAGAATAGAACAAAAAACAGAATGAAAATCATTACCGATCTTTTATGTGATTTGATTTATGTGAGTCCCAGTTCAGGCTGCACAGGAGAAACCACCCCAAATAGCTGTACATACAAGTAGCCTATCCCACCTCCATTCTGAATGGGTCAGAGGGAAAATGATTTTCCTGAGGGCTCAAGCCAGGCAGAGGTAGAACTTGAGTCCCACTTACTCTGTCTACTCACAAGGAGCTAAGCGTTTCCTTCCTAGTAAAAAACTTTCTATCAGACTATGATGATCAAGCAGGCTGAAAGCTCTCAGTGAAATAAATGATAAAATCCTGAATTGTGGGGCCTTCCTGGTGGTGCAGTGGGTTAAGCAACGCACTCTGAAGCAAACCGCAGCCACTGCAGCACGAGTTCGATCCCTGCTGTCAGCCAGGGAGGGGACCCACATGGCACAGCAGACCTCTCCTGCCTCGCCCGCTGCTCCCCTCAGCAGCGTGCTTCTGTTGATCTGCCTGTTCTGCTCCCTGCTCTGTCTCTGGTGAATCCTCTCACCCCCCACATCTCTGGCTTGTACCCCAGCTCTGAATTGTAGATCTGTCCTTGCTCTTGGGAAGACAGTTCAGCCCATGTGTCCTGTTGTCCTAGCAATGCCCATCCATTTCTGAATGCAAGAGGTACTATTGTTATTATCATTGGTGTCCCTATTCAAAAAGCTGTCATAGATGGAGAGATGCATAACCTGTATTTTGTGGACCAGCCTCCCTATTCCTTTAGCTGCTTTTCTGAAGAAAGGGAAGATAATAAGCTGTGCTTGGAAAAGATAACTCTCCATTAGTGAATGCATTTCTTGAAGAAACAGCCTGTGACTCTGTGACCACATGTCAGTTGCTGTAGAAATTCACCCACAGATCTACTGGGCAGAGATGGTGTTAGTGTGTAGACGGAGATGCACCCTGAGACCCTCAAACCAGCACTCTCTAAAGAGGTTCTGCCATCTGCCACATAAAGACAGAAGCAGACTCTTGGTGTGAAAGAACTTTAATAGAATAGTGTTCACAGAGAAAGAAGAGAGGATAATAGTTTCCCAGTAAAATGCCCAAAGTTACCATCCCCTGGTAAATGCCCAGCCAAATAGTGGCAGGGATCGAACTCGTGCTGCAGTGGCTGCGATTTGCTTCATAGTGCATTGCTCAACCCACTGTGCCACCAGAAAAGGGACAGGAGGGAGCAGACAAGTCTGGGGTGAAAGGAGCAAAATCAGAATACAAATTAAGGTAAAGACTGCCACTGTTAGCCTCCCTATGGGTCTTTCACCCATGTTTCTTCCAAATGTCTCTTCCAAATGTCTCTGTGTGTCTCTTTCCATACTCCCAAAGTCCCTGGTGCAAGTCCAAAGCAGAGGAGCATGTGGGACTTCTTTCATGTCTCTGCTCCATGTGCCTCCTTCCAAGTCTTATTCCAAGTCCTCTTCCGCTTTTCCTCTCCACTCAGCTCCACCTTTATTAGGCTGGGCAGAGAACATGGAACCTCTCCCTTTTATGGAGGTTACACCCTGTAACAGCAGGAGACCAGGGCATATTTGTGGGAACAGGAAATATCATTGGATCTTTCTAGAATACCATCAAAATATAATTTTCAAAAAAAGGCAAAATCATGAGTTTCACCAAGATAGAAAATGAACATGTGTTAAAGTTGTATTCTACTCAGTCACTAAGGTATGAATCAGGTAAATGTCAGAATCACTTCAAAAGACCCCAAAGAACAGACTAATTTACTGATTGGGAATATTGAAAAGAAAGGGAAGATAAAAATAAAACTGGGTTTTCATGGTGGAGTGGTAAATCACTTGGATCTCTACTCAGTGGGAGAGGACTCCTTGGTGTAAGAACTACTTCTGCATTGTTATCAGTTGCCTGCTGCTCATGAAGATGTAAAACAACTCAAAGATATGAAAGGCTAGAATGGGATAACCTGGAGAGGTGACCTCCAGACTTGCACAGTTTTCCACTGAAGCACTTACCCCTCTGTGTTACCTACATGCTCATCTCAATAGGAAGCAGTAAGAATTCAGGCTCACATTGACTCAGTTTTCAAGCACAACACTACTAGATTTTAAGAGTTACAGTGAAGAAAACTATCCTTCAGAGCAGAAGGTGATTTCAAAGGGAACCTCAGGGGTGTGAAAATGACTGAAAATTCAGCCAGTTAATTATCAAGTGATCATTTCTTGATGTCCAAAGTCAGATATTTCATTGATTATTTTTTAAAGCATCATCAAGGTGTTCATCTTGATAAAATTAGTCTGCAGGTCTCCCTGGTGACTTGAGGGGTTAAGCCCCACACTGTAAAGTTTACACAGCCTCAGGAGCCTGAGTTTGATCCCCGACCAGGGAGGGGACCCATATGGCGTAGCAGACCTCTCCTGCCTTGCCCGCTGCTCCCCTCAGCAGTGTATTTCAGTCAGTCTGCCTGTTCTGCTTCCGGCTCTGTCTCTGGTGGATCCTCTCACCCCCCACACCTCTGGCCTGTACCCCAGTCCTTGTATGCATAAATAAATAAAAATATTTTAAAAATTTTTCTGTAAACTGAGCGTGGGTCCAGCACTTGCTGCTTATGGATGAAGATAGATAGATCTATTGAATAGAGAAATGGTAGATAGATGACAGATTATATATAGTCAGATGATAGAGGACAGCCAGAGAGATAGATAGATTTTATTTTATTTTTTTTAAAGATTTATTTATTTATGCATACAAGCACTGGGGTACAGGCCAGAGTGTGGGGGGGAGTGAGAGGATTCACCACAGAGAGCAGGGAGCAGAACAGGCAGATCAACAGAAGCACGCTGCTGAGGGGAGCAGCGGGCATGGCAGGAGAGGTCTGCTGTGCCATGTGGGTCCCCTCCCCGGCCGGCAGCAGGGATCGAACTCGTGCTGCAGTGTCTGCGGTCTGCTTCATAGTGCGTTGCTTAACCCACTGCGCCACCAGGGAGGCCCCGATAGATAGATTTTAAACTCAAGGTCATTAACATCATCCTGTGACTGATAACTACCAGCCCTGCATGGTAGACAAACCCTCCTTTGAAAGCAGAGATTGTTCACACAGGGACTGGCATACTCAGTGCCTGGGACTGGAACTCAATGCACATTTGCCCAATTGCATTGAGCTCTTTGATTCCTAAGCAACTGTGCAAACTTAACTTCATTTCCTGAGGAGGAAGGGCTACTGAGCAAGCAGCTGACAAGCTTCTAAAACTGTCCTTAAAAGAGAAAACATTTTGGCCTCTGTGGGATTAAAACCAGGTATCTGGATGTACAATACTTACTCAGCTGCCATTTCTATTATCTAAAAATAAAGCAAAGCAGCTTGAGGTTGGCTGGTGAGTCTAAACCCCTTGGCGTTTGATTACTTACCAGCATGGTTTATGCTGCTGTTTGGTGTCTAAAGACGTGGCAAGTCCACAAAGGAATGTATCAGGAGAGGATTGAAAGTTAGGAATTCATGTAGCCATTTGCTTTTTTGCTGCATGTATAAAATTAGCAATCTGGATGCTCATTGCCCAATAAAATGATCTCAAGGATAATGAAAGGTCTTTTATCAAAGGTAGCATTTGCTAAACCATGATCTGAGGAGTAGTAACTGTTTATAGGTTTCCTGAAAGAAAAAAAAAAAAAGCAGGGGAGGACAGTGGGCAATAACTTGAAAACTTCTGGGTGAGATTTAGTGACGACACTCTTGGCTGTGGATTCTTTAGCAGGGTAAGGCATGTTGGGACTCTGAGGAGGGTGGGGCTGCTCTCCTGCCCTCACTTCTGAGCTCTCTGCTACTCATCAGCTTTCTTCAGTCTCCTTTCAGACCATCTCTCCCTTTTACAAAAGCTTCCCATTGCCAAAAAAAAAAAAAAAAAAGCTTCCCATCGCCTCTGAGGTCAGTTACAAACTCCTCTACCACATTTGGTTGGTCCTTTTTTTTTTTTTAATTAGAGTACAATACATTCTCCTGGTCTTCCCCACCGTCCATCATCTGCCCTTTCTCACCCTCCCATGGTCACCTATTTCCCTCCATGCTCTGAAATGCACCCCTGGTCTGGTGAATTGGGACACCTTTACATGCTCAGCTGTAAAGTTGGGATGACATGTACCTAAGTCATATAGTTATGGAGGGTATTGACTAGACAGTACCATAGAGTCTGAACACAGCGCCTGGCACATGAAGTCACCACTTTTATTTTTATTTTTTTAAAGATTTGTTTATTTATATGTACAAGAGCTGGGGTACAGGCCAGAGTCTAGGGCGGTAAGAGGATTCACCAGAGACAGAGCGGGGAGCAGAACAGGCAGATCAACAGAAGCACGCTGCTGAGGGGAGCAGCGGGCATGGCAGGAGAGGTCTGCTGTGCCATGTGGGTCCCCTCCCCGGCCGGCAGCAGGGATCGAACTCGTGCTGCAGTGTCTGCGGTCTGCTTCATAGTGCGTTGCTTAACCCACTGCGCCACCAGGGAGGCCCCGAAGTCACCACTTTATTATTGCTGTCATTCCCTTCACTCTGCTTAAACTTGATCCTGCCTTTTGCAGGATCTTCTCTCTTTATTTTCCCCACTCCCTTACTTGATGTACAATCACCACCCCCACCTTATGTAAGGAAAAAATGTAAATGTATTTTCAAGTCCCCACCAGATTACTTTCTTAAGCCCTCCTACCTAGAAATGCAGGACATGCTAAAGGTTCCTCTCTACATCCTCCAAAAGCTGCCACTCCTTCCACCCCGCCTCTTCTTGAAGAATTTCTTCCATTTCTGACCTTCTCTTACACTTTCTTCATCCTCTGTAGTTTAACATTTAGTTGTCCTTGGTTGGTTTCGTCTCTAGCTCTTTTAGAGGACGGTCTAAGCCTTAACTTCATTTTTAATCTCCCTCTGGTCCTTAGGCCAGGGGTCAGCAAACTTTTTTGTAGAGATCTATGTTAGTTGGAAATAAAGTCTCAATGATAGTTAGCCCAGGAATGTATTCGATAATGAAAGAGGGGATTCAAACCTGGAGAGCCGTTTGACAGATTGTACTCTGCGAGAACTGTTCCAACAGACACAGGTTTGAATTCAGTTTCTATAGCTAGGGATGGTGAGTCATCGACATTAAACATGTTAATTATTTTTGACAGAGGGCTCCCGGTTCTGAGTTGCCCGACCTAAATTATGTTGATGCTATCTGTGTGCAGAGGCAGGCAAGGCTGAGGTTTAATCTCGTCCTTTCTAAAGAATGCGCTTTCGAGATGCAAAGGCTGGACCTGAGGATTGACTCTCTTTGGTCTGGCTGCTGTGTCACTGCCGGATGTGCAAAGACTGGCTTTGTCCACAGACAGCAGATTCTGCAGAGCTGGCCTTCACGTCTAAGACAGACACTTCACGTCTATGCAGATGACTTTCTCCCTCCTGACTGCGGGAACAGGGAGGGGTCTTCTTTTCCAGAAATTTTACAGTCTATTCACAGCTAGATATAAATATCTGAGGACTTGTGGGTCCTGCTCTCTCAGTTGAAGCTATTTGAGCCAGCTGATGGAGCCCCAAAGCTAGAGCCCCAAAGCTGCCACCAGTGAAAAGCTGAATGGGTAGTTGTGACTGTGAAACACGGCAACTTGACTTATGGGCACTGAAATTTGTATTTCATATGATTTTCCATGTCATGAAATACTCCGTTTTTAATTTTTTGAAAATCAAAAAAATTAAAAAATGTCATGGCCATTCTTAGCTCCTGGGGATACAAAACCTGACGGTGGGCTAGGGTTGGTTGCTGACCCTGGTCTCGGCAAACACCAGCATGTAACACAGTTGACCAGCTGTTATTATTATTATTGCCGTAAGACTAGTTTGGACTATGTAAGTTACAAGGGTACAGAACTCCACTTTGGAATTATGTATGTAAGGATTACATTGTCATCGCCACTGAAAGCCTAGTTTCCATCCTGCCCCATACAACTGACTCCAAACAAAACAAAACAAAATGACTGCCTTTTTTGATTGCTGCCAGAAGAGAAGGTTCTGGCTGTGTTTGACGTGGCTCTTACACTTGGCTCCTCCAAACCTCCATTGACTGTTGTTTTGCTCAGAGAATTTGTCCTGTGGCCCCAGAGAATTCTTAGGGGAAAATCTGCAGGGTTTATAGACCTGCATTTGGGGGTCTTCCCACACAAAAGGTAGGATTATTTGCAAGCAACAGAAATTGACTCTGAATAAAACTTTGAGGCTTTCCGAGCGTGGGAATAACTCACTGGCCGGTTCAAGCCATTGTAACCAGGATTTAAAAAATGAAATAGGAGAGAACAGCAAATATCAGCCTGCACCTAAGGCATTAAGGGCAAATGTTATTTTGTTTAGTATTTATTTCATTTGTGCTTTTGTGTGTTTGTAGATGCTGAGCAGGCCAGTGTGGGCGTGTCTCACTGGGGACCACGTTTAAGTTTGCAAAGCACAGGAACTCAAGGAGAAAAAGGAATTTGCTGGAAGCGTGTGGAAATCCTTTCAAATAAATAAAAAAATGTTTAAAATAGTCAGGGCTTTCATAAGAAGATGAACTGTGACAATCTCAAGGTTCTGGGGTGACAGAATGTTCTGGCACTGTCGACACTAAACCTGCCTGCTTATTTGGCATCCTTGGGACACTGCCAAAGAGCCAAGACCCAGCCCATTTGAGTTTCATCAGAGTCCATTTCTGTTGCTTGCAAGTCACCCTACTGCCTGTGTGTGAGAACACTCGAGTGAAACTCTGAAAAGCTCCTCGAACCTTGTGCATTTCCCCCACATCCTAGTGCTTCTCCCATCACTGTCCTTGCAGCTCCTGCTCTCAGCCAGTGGATCTCCCCACCCCCACCCCCGCCACCGCCCCAGGCTCTGTAAGCAAGAAGGGGGACATGGCCCTTGGGGGAGCCAAGTTGAGGTCAGAGTCAGCCACAGCCAGGAGGTAACAGGTGCGCTGGCTCTGCAGGCTCAGCACCGGCCCTTGGCTGGGAGGCCCCCCTCACCTCCACACCTCCAGCACTCGGCGGGAAACAACAGAGGCAGCGTGATCAAGGAGCGAGTGTGCTTGATGACCATGATGAGTGAAATTGGTTTTTCTTCACCCAGAAAAATGACTGGTGTCATTTTTGATAAATAGCTTCATGCTTATAATGTTTTTAATTAAAAAAGGCTGAAGAATATCAAAGATAGTAAATGCCATTCAGAATAATCCTGCCAACATCTGTTAACTACTGAGGGTGTCCTTTCAGACTTCCTTGACCCTCCCCTCCCCTGCCCCCTCCTCTCCTCTCCTCTCCCCTTCTTCCCCACCTCTGAATCTTGCTTCTCAAAGACAGAAAACTCACATTTGGAATCGGATCCCTTTTCTCACAGCCATGCTCTTAAGGTGCTCCCTCCCTTTGGATGACGGAGAGTTCTTTTCCATTTCAGGTTGAGTGGAGGAAATCTCAGGCCCCGCAGGTGACAAGGGGCTGTTTAAGAGCAAAATAACGCTTGACAAATTAGCGGTATTGTGCATGATATGGCGCTACAGTAATATGGAAAATGGTGGGACAGAAAGTCTAATTTGATTCAACAAGCCCTGGTTTGGATGCTTTTAGGGCAAATGGCTTTGCTTGTCTGGTTGGGGGTGGGGGGTGGGGGTGGCGAGAACCCCACTTCCTTCAGCTGGGGTCTGGGCAGGGAGTCCTGGAGGAAGCACCACCAGCCTCTGCTGCAGGGCCCAGGCCAGGGTGAGGAGAAAGCAGCCAGGGTGTCTGTCCTTCCTTCCAGCCGCCCGCACAGCTTTCCTTCATTCTCTGTCTGTCTCTGTCTCTGTCCCTGTCTCTCTCTGTTTCTGTCTTTGTCTCTGTCTCTCTCTGTCTCCATCTCTCTGTCTCTGTCTCTCTCTGTCTCTGTCCCTGTCTGTCTCTCTGTCTCTGTCCCTGTTTCTGTCTTTGTCTCTGTCTCTCTGTCTCCGTCTCTCTCTGTTTCTTTGTCTCTGTCTCTCTCTGTCTCCGTGTCTCTCTCTGTTTCTGTCTTTGTCTCTGTCTCTGTCTGTCTCCGTCTCTCTGTCTCTCTCTGTCTCTGTCCCTGTCTCTCTGTCTCTCTGTCTCTGTCCCTGTTTCTGTCTTTGTCTCTGTCTCTCTCTGTCTCCATCTCTCTGTCTCCGTCTCTCTCTGTTTCTTTGTCTCTGTCTCTCTCTGTCTCCGTGTCTCTCTCTGTTTCTGTCTTTGTCTCTGTCTCCGTCTCTCTGTCTCCGTCTCTCTCTGTTTCTTTGTCTCTGTCTCTCTCTGTCTCTGTGTCTCTCTCTGTTTCTGTCTTTGTCTCTGTCTCTGTCTCCGTCTCTCTGTCTCCGTCTCTCTCTGTTTCTTTGTCTCTGTCTCTCTCTGTCTCTGTCTCTCTCTGTTTCTTTGTCTCTGTCTCTCTCTGTCTCCGTGTCTCTCTCTGTTTCTGTCTTTGTCTCTGTCTCTCTCTGTCTCCGTCTCTCTGTCTCCGTCTCTCTCTGTTTCTTTGTCTCTGTCTCTCTCTGTCTCCATCTCTCTGTCTCTGTCTCTATCTCTCTGTCTCTGTCTCTGTCCCTGTCTCTCTGTCTCTGTCCCTGTTTCTCTCTGTCTCTGTCTCTCTGTCTCCGTGTCTCTCTCTGTTTCTGTCTTTGTCTCTTTCTGTCTCCGTCTCTCTGTCTCTCTCTGTTTCTGTCTCTGTCTCTCGCTCTCCTCTGGGTCCCTGGGGTGGGCTCCTTCTCTCCTGGCTGCCTTTGTTGGACTCTTCCTTGCCGCATGGTGAACTCCTCACTCTTCAGGCCTCAAGTGTCCAGGCGTTCCCTGCCCGTGCCCCAGGCTCAAGCCCCTTCTCTCCAGCGTGCCGCCTTCTCTCCCCTCAGTTCCCCGCTAGGGCAGGAGCATCCGCTGGGTGTGCCCCGCACTTGGCCAGGGCTCCATTGCTGCCCGCTGGAAGAGGGGCAAACGAACGCGCGTGTTCAGTGGGAGAAGGCACTTGATAATGAAACAAATCGCGGTGACCAGTCAGTCCTTCGTGACTAGGGCAGTGCTGGTCCAGCCCCTGCAAAGCTCGCCGGGGAGCTGGAAGGAGGCAGAGCTGGCAGGCAGGGCAGGAACAAGGGAGTGGAGGGGCACAGCTGCGGGTGGCTTGGGAAGGTCACTTCCCTGCAGGGCTTTGCAAGGCTGATAACCTGCACGTGCAGACCAGAGGATTCCTGATGGGCGCTTTAAGACTCCATTCCTGGGAGAGGTTAGGGCTGCTGCTGGTGACATGGGCTTAGACGCTCTTATGGGAAGAAGGCGCTGAGCTGGCAGGGTCTCCAGAGCGTGAGCTCTAACTGCTTAACAAGAGAAGTGCTAAAAGCAGGCGGGCTGCTGCATTGGATGCTGGAACAGAAAAAGGACGATAGTGGAAAATCTGAGGAGCTTGGATCATCTGGTTTAGTGATCAGTATTATCCTAATGTTAAGTGCTTAATGTTGATCAATTAATTCCGAACATCATTCTGTAAGAAGTTCATGTTTGGGGACTTTGAGTGGAGGATACCAGGGACTTTCCAGACAACGTCTCTGTAAGTCAAACATTATTCAGTGTCCAGGCACAAAAAGGAGAAATCTTGCTATTTGCAAAACCAGGAATGGGCTGTGAGGGCTAAGTGAAGTAAATGCAGTGAAGAAAGACTAATAGCATATAGTCTCACTGATATGCGGAATCTAAAACCAGATCAGCAGGACTAGACTCAGAGAAACAGAGAACAGAGAGGTGGTTGCCAGAGGCAGGGGGTGGGTGAAATGCATCAAGATCAAAAGGTAGCAACTTCCAGTTACAAAAGAATTAAATCCTGGGGATGTGACCACCTGCGTGGTGTCTGTGTGAATGATCCCGTAGTGGGTATTTGACGTTGCTAAGAGGGTAGGTCTTAAAAATCCTCATCACAAGGGAAAAACTGAAATTATGTCAGGATGAATGTTCACTAGACTTATGGAGATGATCGTTTTATGCTAATCACAAATATTGAATCATTCCATGGTAGCCCTGAAACGGATATACATTTCTATGCCAACTATACCATACACAGGGATGAATGAATGAAATAAGTATTATTATTCCAAAGTGAAAACTTCATTTAAGAAAGGGAGGGAGAAATGGGAGAGATTGTGTGAATATCAGCATCTTTTTCTGAGCATTGTCTGGAACTCTTTCTGGGGGGGCTGTTACAAGTCACCATTTCTTTCCTTTGGGACTTCCATGATAGTCAAGCAGAAAGGGTTTTCTGTGGACAATAGACGCATTTGCATTGTGAGTTTGGGGAAACACACCGAGGCTACTGTGTTGACCTAGCTAGACAGTCGGGGTGCCACTCAGTTGTCAGGCCAGAAATGAACAAACACGTGTAAATAACCACATTAAAAAATGCTAAAAGATTTTTGTCTCCACCTGCCAAGTTCTACTACCTGATTAAACTCAAGCATACTTTGTATTTTCAAGAGAAATAGGTCTCCCCGTTTAAGATTCCACTTAAAGAAACCAGAAATGCGAAATTCTTAGACTCCAAAAACCCAGCTCACTCACTGTTCCTTGAATAAGGACTCACGCTTCCCCCCCCCCCCCCACAGTCNTCACTGTTCCTTGAATAAGGACTCACGCTTCCCCCCCCCCCCCCACATTCTCAGGGGTCCTCCACTCAGCCTGGGACACTTTTGAGGATATGCTGAGTGTGTGGTTCTGACAACCACAGAGACCGGTTAAAGCACACGAATCCCGTCTGTAGTGGCAGGATGGAGGGGGTGCTGGAGCCAGGTTCAGGATGGTTCTGGCAGACGGGTCAAGGAAGGAGAGTCTCGGAGCCCTTGATGGCTTTTTAGTAGAGGTGGCCAGGTACATGGCAGGCATGGGTGCTGGGGGGCTGGGAGGCTGGCAGGCCTCCTAGCCCCCAGCACATCTTACTCTCTTGGCTGCTTCTTCTCTCTCTGCTGCTCCTGCTGCTGTTCTCTGGGTCGGTCCTCATAATTCTCACAGTTCTGGTGTCCTCATGACGCCGCGCATTTATGCCTGTGTCCAACACAGGTGCGCCCACTTGCGCATGCCCACCCTGGAATGCCCGCAGCACCGCAGGAGTCCATCATCAGTGGTGGGAGGGTGGAAAGACCTGATCAGCCTTTACCCTACACCGTCTCTGAAAGAATTTTCAGTGTCCTACAAGTGGATGTTGTGATCTCAAGAGTGTTTCAAAATTCTCAAAAAAATGAGCTTGCAAAAATAATTTCCGTTCCTTTACTTTGAATGAATAAATAAATGGATTATAATATATTTGAGCACATTCTGCTGTCAAGCTGTACCAAAAGCAGACCACAGTATCAAAACTTGTGACTCATTCTGCTAATCCCTAACTGATTTTTTTCAGTTTGTAATCATTCTAAACCTAGCCATGGTCTGTGATTGAATATTAACTGTGTTGGTACAGGGTGGTTAAGTCTGAACTTGCTAACAAGTCCTTCTCAAGCTGGTGTTGCCAAATTGTCAGCCCCACCTGTCTGTCTTGAGTGATTTTCTCTCCCCAGCC
Organism: Galemys pyrenaicus; assembly: GCA_019455555.1. Lineage (NCBI taxonomy): Eukaryota > Metazoa > Chordata > Mammalia > Eulipotyphla > Talpidae > Galemys > Galemys pyrenaicus. Next base: position 6,097,382 of record JAGFMF010011768.1, read on the forward strand.
ATCAATTAAACTCACCTGTACCTGGATACCATCCCTATCCAATTAGAGATTTAATCTCTGGAGATATGCTTTAGGCTTATGGCTATTAATGACTTGGTATTAACTAAAGATCGAGATCATTGTTCTGCTATTCTGTGTGCGTGCTCAGAGACCAAGCAGGAAAAATGGAGATGGACACTCAGAATTCAATGGAAAGGGTCAACTTTGACTGTAGCAGTCGTTCAGCAGTTCCATAGCAGTAGAATTTGGTTACAGTGAGCATTTTGTAAGGACTCACTCGTGTGGGGTCTTGGCATGAATAATCTCTTGCAATGAAAAGGCTCAAAATGAATAGGGGAAAAGAAGAAAAATGTCACCTGGGAAAATTACCCACTAATGGCCACACTAGGGTATTTGTTCATCCTGGTTTGCCTGGGACTATCCTGCATTCAGCATGGAAAGGTCTCGAGACCCAGAAAACTAGTGGTCTTGGGTAAATCCAGGCATTTAGTTACCCCTACCGCTGCCTGTTTTGTGGAAACTGCAAGGGGTAAGAAGGCATTTGCTACCTGCTCCCTCCTCATCTACAGCACTGAACGCCAGGTACTGAGATACTGACAACGACCGCAGCCTGGACATGGACCCAGAGGAGAAATAAATGAGCTGAAATATTGGATGTATGCTAATGAAATCAACAAAGCAGAGCAATTGTTTTTTTTAATTTAAATTTATTTATATATATTTGACATCAATTGTAGTCCCCAGGGAATTCCACCACCATTTCACCCGTGCACCATCACCTCAGTCCCTTGTGCTCTTCCTCCCCTCATCCCAGTCCCTCCAACCCTTTGACCCCTCCCCCAGAAAGGTGCTTTTGGTTTGTCTTTGTCCTTTTGTTGTTGCTGTGGTTTTTTTTAATTGTTATTGTCCTTTTCCTTGAGCCCCCACTTTTTTTGTTCCTTTACATTCCTCCTAAAAGTGAAGCCATTCAATATTTTTCTCTTGCCTTCTGACTTATTTTACTGAGCATAATTCCTTCTAGCTCCATGCATGTTTCTACAAATGACTCCAGTTTATCTTTTTTGATTGCTGAATAGTATTCTGTTGTGTATATGTACCACATCTTCTTGATCCAGTCCTCTACTTTAGGAAAGCAGAGGTATTGTTAACTGGATATTAAGACCGGGAATAATTTTGTTCTAAGGAATGTGCCTTAGAAGTTGTATTCAGGGCCTCCCTGGTGGCGCAGCGGGTTGAGTGCCGCACTGTGAAGCATCCACTGCATAGCTGCGCGAGTTCGATCCCTAGCCAGGGACAGGACCCACATGGCGCAGCAGACCTCTCCTGCCTCACCCGCTGCTCCCCTCAGCAGTGTATTGAAAAAAAAAAAAAAGAAAAAAAGAAGAAAAAAAGAGAAAAAAAAAGGAAAAAAAAAGAAAAAAAAGAGAAGTTGTATTCACCACCAATCCATTTTACCTGCATATTAAAGCTGGAAAGTTTCTGGCCTGACTTTCTCGCTGTGTTCTCTGAAAGGGTCTTGACGCCTCTTTATAGCAATTTCTGGTAATCAAGTTGACATTTTCCTTTCTCTTTTGATGGCTAAGACTTAAGGGTTTGAAGAAATCTAGTGGAATTTACTGCAGGGGCTACATCGATACTGTCAGTAAGCTTTTAAAAAGTCTTTTTAAAGTCATATGTGTCCACTACAAAAATTCAAGTGGTACAGAGTGTAAATTAAGTGAATTCAGGCACTGGAGAGTTGGGGAAGCTGGGGGTATAGACACGCTGGAGTCAGCTTAACCAGAGAGGGTCGGGAGAAGAAATAGAGAAGATTCAGCAGAGTACAAAAGGTATATAGAGGGGATAAAAATCAAAAGAATGTTTTTTCCTCTGGTATGAACAAAATTATCCTCTACTTCATCGCTAACCAAAACCTTCAATAAGAAAAACTGAAGCAAGGTTATTGTTTTTGCTTTTTTCCTCCCTTTATTTATATGTATCTGACATCAATTGTAGTCTCCATGGAATTCCCACCACCATTTCACCAGTGCACCATCACCTCAGTTGTTTTTGCTTTTTATTTTGTGTTTGTTCATTTGTTTTTGATGTGAAGATATGCCAAGACCAGACTGGAGGTGGCTGAGGGCAGAAATAGGGGTGGTTTTCTGTGGGCTACATTGAGACTAGGTAGTCAGCTTGACATTTCAACATATCAGTGACTGTTGGTTCGACATTTACAAACTCTGCCTCCTTGTAGGGTTTCCAAAGATGAATGAGACACTGTGTACCCTCATGAAGTGATAGGTTGGTGACAGAGACAGATACATTAACAGATTTTTGTAGACTATGCTAAGAGCTTGTGAGAGGACAGATCCCGTTCCACTGGGAGCAAAGAAGCTTCTAACCAAGCCCAGCTACCCAGGTATGAATTTAGGTCTGAATGAACCCTGAGTTCAGTTAACCTGATGAGGATGGGAATGAGCAAAGTCACAGAAACACAAAGCAACACGATGCTTCCAGAACCCAAGAGCAATTCATTAAGGATCTACATGGATTCCATTCCCATCTAGTCTTCCTTCCTTCATTCTCTCTTCCCTCCTTCCTTCATATCTTCATCTGTTCACCTACCAGAGTTTAGTTCATGACCTCTGGGCCCAAACCTTTATGTTAGGAGATGAGAACAAAGCAGGGAAGAAACAAACCTGCCTTCTGCCCTCATGGAGCTAATCACACAAATGAGAATACAACATCCACACATGCGAAGTGTTCCAAAGCAGAAATTCAGGGAGGGTGGCCAGAGAAAATCCAAGATGTCCAGTTCACTCTGAATTTTAGATAAACAAATTATTTTGAAAGTATAAGTATATCCTGTGCTATATTTGGGGCATACTTCCACTAAGCATGTTTTTGTTTGTTTGTCTGAAATTAAAGCTAACTGTACATCCTATATATATATATATATTTTTTTTTTTTTTTTTTGCTAAATCTGGCAACCTTAAGTTCAAGAGATCATGGAATCACATGGTCTGAGAGTGTGAACTGGTCTTGGGGGCAGTGGAGAGGGTGACTGAGAGTGTATAAAATCTGTAGAACAAAAGGCTTGGTCTGGGAGACGGGCCCAGGAGAGAGGAAGGAAGAAACAGCGTGAATAAAAGCAGAAAGCAATCTGGTAAGAGGATTTGAGAGAAGGCCCTTGGGGCCTGACCACAGATTTTTAACTCACTGGGATATGGAGAAGGGAGAAGCAATTGAAATGAGTAAATAGATCACGTTTTCAAGAGGATGCTCTACAACTAAATGTCAGGTACATGACTCAGGTTATTGGTTATTAAAGATTAGTCACTGGATTGTGTGCTGGACTCACTCAGCCCTTCAGTTGCTAGATGTCAAATAACTCAGACGTGGAGGCTGGTTTGTGGCCAACGTGGGATTCTTAAACCGTGCAGCGTCATCCCCAAAGGAATCTGACTTTTCCTGTAAACACACAACCCCAGAATTTGCAAAACTGGAAAGTATTCTGGGAGACCATTTTGTTCCTGTTGAAATTTAAATGAATGTGTCAGTGAGAAAAAAACCCTTGGGAAAAACTTTCAGTAAACGAGGCAGGCTGTGCCGGTGACACGGATGGAAGTCATGGTGAAGAGATGAATGAGCATTCCACGCACGACCTGCTGCCGACACCAAAGGGCATCAGACCAACTGGACCGAGACCCCAGTACCTGTGCAGCAGGCCCACCACCTGGAGCAGTGGTCCTCACCAGAACCACCCCAGGAGATATTTGCCCCCCAGGGGACAGTTGCCAGTGTTTGGAGATCTTAATTGTTCACAGCTGCGTGGAAGGGTGTGCCTGGCATCTAGAGGGTAGAGGCCAGGGAGGATCTGCTAAACAGCTTGCAGTGCAAAGAAAAGCTCCTTCCTTCCCCCTGAAGATTTATGTGGTCTAAAATGTCCATCATGTGAGGGTGAGAAATACTGGCATGGAGGTATTGACACAGGCGAGAGAGGACATCACTGTCATTCTGAATCCAGTGAAAGGACAAGGGCCTCTGCTTTCAGTAACATTACAGGTGGCAGGGCCTTTGAAATGCCCTCAAAGGCACCTCTGGAGCCACTGATACAGACCAAGTCCCAACGCAGAAGAAGCCTGGAAGTCTGGCGGGTGGATGTCAGAGAGGGGCATAAAAACTTGCCCTCCATTAACCACCTTCCCTTGACTCGTTGGGTTACTGAACAGTCCGACCTTCCTCTGATGTATTTCCACTGTAGCCTTAGCATCGATCATAGTAACTACGCACCTTAAATCTACCAAAAAGATGCCACTCAGAAGAATGTATATCGGGAAAGCCAGCCCTGCTCCGAGTGATGTCACACCTTGCAGGCTGCTTCATCCCAGAGCTGGGACTCCCAGATATGAGGGTGCCTGAGCACCATGGAATAACATTCGGGTTCTTTTATTTTTTTAAGATTTTTATTTATTTATTTTTGCACACAGGAGCTGGGGTACAGGCCAGAGTTGCGGGAGGTGAGAGGATTCACCAGACAGAGTAGGGAACAGAACAGGCAGACTGACTGAAACACACTGCTGAGGGGAGCAGCGGGCGAGGCAGGAGAGGTCTGCCGCGCCATGTGGGTCCCCTCCCTGGCCGGCAGCAGGGATCGAACTCGTGCTGCAGTGGCTGGGGTTTGCTTCATAGTGTGTCGCTTAACCCACTGAGCCACCGGGGAGGCCCTATAACACAAATTCTAAAATTAGATTATTAGGAAAATGTTTAAACTCAAACATTTTACTATGGGCTACAAGCCTTGGGGAATCTAAGCATGACTTTCAAGATAGGGCCATTGTGAAAAGTCTTGCATATCTGCCTTTATTAAGGGTGGATCTGCATTCCTCAGGTGACTCTCTGTTAATTCAAATTTATGGCTTTGCATTCTTTTTTTTTTTTTTTTAAAGATTTATTTATTTATGCACACAAGAGCTGGGGTACAGGCCAGAGTCACGGGAGGTGAGATGATTCACCAGACAGAGTGGGGAGAAGAACAGGCAGATCAACAGAAGCACACTGCTGAGGGGAGCAGCGGGCACAGCAGGAGAGGTCTGCCGCACCATGTGGGTTCCCTCCCTGGCCGGCAGCAGGACTCGAACTCGTTCTGCAGTAGCTGCGGTTTGCTTCATAGTGTGTTGCTTAACCCACTGCGCCACCAGGGAGGCCCAACATTAGGGTTCTTTCTGGGTATGCTTTTAAAAATTTTAAACACTTCGGACATAAGGCTAGCAGGAAAAAAAACCTAATATCACACCCTTGTGTCCACCATCCAGATTTGGCCAGTGCTACAACCTCTGCTTCAGATCAGTTTTTAAAAATAAAAGAAAATCTTAAAGATTTAGCTTTCTGGTTCCTACAGAGTGAGCAGCCTCTGGGGTGGTGGTGGTTTGGGGTGGGCACCAAAGAAGGGGCTCCTGCACTGGTGGACTATCTTTCCTTATGGGGGAGGGGATGATGGTGACCTTGTCATAAAAAAGAGATTTGTGTCTGAGGCAGAACTAGGTGAACAGGGCCACACAGAGACAAGAGGATGGAAGAAAGTTTGATAACTTAAAGATCCAGAAGAATGGCCAGAGAGGGTTTCTGACCCACAGTCTCTATTTAAAGGCTACAGAAAGACGGAAATAGAAATGGAAAGACGGGAATGGAAAGAGCAGATCAAATGCAAAAACCTGGGAAGAGGCTTAGATCAAGATGAGACCCATTCCTTGAGGAAGCTTCTCAGCAGCAGGAGCTAATAGAAACGCAGGGAAGCGGAGAACGGAAGGAACGCAGAAGTGATCTCACCAAGGCTGGCTTTTCTCCAGTAGACAGGAAGGAAGTAGAGAAGAAATGGACTGAAACCCATGGAAACCAAGAACAAGTTCTCCCAGCAAAGCTGTTGGCAGACGCTGTGAAAACGAGGAGCTCCGGGTGTGACGGAAAGACAGAAACTGGACCCTGACCCAGACGTCAGCCCGCGAAGCCCCGGCCTGTGTCTTGTGAGCACGTCCTCCATGCACTGCCCTCTGCTGCCCTCTGTCTCTGCCTCCCAGGGCTTGGGCACCTGCCCTGGGAGCTGCGACTCGGAGTCCAGCTCAGACAGCGAAGCCTCCATCAATTCCACTGGCCAGATTGTCCCCTGGAGGGTCCCTGGCTCCTGTGTCCATCCTGACAACCGCCTCCCCAATAGCAGACCGATGGCCCCTTCTGCTTCAGGTGCCCGCTCCCTCTGAAGCCTGCTTTGCCTGCTTTCTGCGCACACGTGCCAATTTAAACCTCATCTAAAAATGTGCCAGGATCTACCTTGGTTCAACTTGTGCTTGGTTTCTTTTTCCATTCCAGGGCAGATGCCTCCCCCATGCCCCAGAAGATTCTCTTTTCATCCCCTTCCTTTCCAGAGATGACCCCAATTATGAAATTAATATACCTCCTTCTTGCTCACCTGTTTGTGTTTTGACTGCATAAGCGGTCCGCACACATACACATTGTGCCGTATCGATCCCTTTACCTCTTGTTCTCCCCACAGTATGTTGAATGAACAAAGCAATCACTTATCAGAAGTGTTCGTAGGGACTGAGCAGAACAATTGCAAAAAGGAGCAGATTAAATGCAAAAACCTGGGAAGGGGCTTAGGTAATGAGACCCACTCCTTTATGAAGTTTTTGGGCAGCTGTACACACACACACACACACACACACACACACACACACCTTGTAATACATGAATATACTGCAGATTCTTCAACCAATCACCTATTGATAATATATAGGTTTTCAGTCTTTCGCTGCTACCCAGCACTGCTGTCTGGATCATCCCCATGTATTTGTCTTTTTGGAACCAGAGGCAAGAGATATATGCAGGGTATTTATCTAAATGTGAAAGCACTGAGCAGATGATATGCACATCTTCAGTTTTAGTAAACACTGTCAAATGGTTATCCCACTGAGAATACAGATACACATGCTTGCAGCTGGGTGTGAGCTTATATCCAAACCAATGAGCCCTAAGCTTTCAGGACTGAAAAGTTAGTCAATCTGATGAGTGTGAAATGGTTTTGGTTACTTTGTCTGTGCATTTTCCTGATTACCAAATGACGTTAAACATCTTTTCCTATACACACTGATTCTTTGGGTTCCTCTTCTGTGAATTCTGACATAGCCTTTTGCTCCCCCACCCCAGCTGTTCCCCTCTGCGCTGTCATTTTCATAAGCATTCTTTCTATTTGGTTCCTCATCTTTTGTATATTTATGTATGAGGAATATCTTCTCTGTCTGTAGCTTGTCTTTTGTAACATTTTATTTCAAGAGAATGCTTTGTGTGGGGTAAATTTTATTTTGTGGTTGACATTTGGAAGAGATAGTAGAAAGAGCTCAGTATACCTTTCACCCAGTTTCCTTCCCTCCCCATACCCCGGTAACATTTCGCATATTTATAGTACAATGTCAGGAGCAAAAAACTAGCATTGATCTGATCCATTGGTATTCTTCAGTTCCGTCATCTATGTGCATTTGTATATGCTCTTAGCGCACATGTATCTAGATTTGTGTGACCACATCGCAGTCAAGAATCAGAGTAGTTCCATCACAAGGATCGCTTGTGCTGCCTTATTGTAGTTCCAGTTACCTTCCCCAACTCAACCTCTGGCCACTACTAACCAGTTTTCCATTTCCATAATATTTTATCCCAAGAATGTTACATAAATGGAATGCTACAGCATATAACCTTCTGAGGTCGTCTTTCTCTATTTATTGTAATTCTCTTGAAATCTATCCAATTTGTTACCTGTATCCATAGTTCATTCCTTTTTATTGTTGAGTAGTATTTCATGATATGGATATACCACAGTTTGCTTCCATCATGGAAAGATATTGGATTGTTTCCAGAAAATTACTATATCTGTTGCCATACTTTATGTATCTTATGATTCCAGGGTTTGGGGCATAAACAGAATTGTTGTGTCTTCTTGATGCACAAATCCTTTCATAATCATATAATATTCTCCTTGTAATTGTCTTTGCTCCGAAGTCTACTTTCATCTGATATAAGGATTAGCTCTTATTCTTTTGGCAAATATATATATATATTTTCAATTGTATTTATTTCAATCCACTTACATTGTTATAGTTGAAATGAGTTTCTTGTAGATAACATTATTGGATCATGTTTTTCTATTTATCAATATTTATCTTTTAGTTGCTGGACTTAGAGAATTTATATTTAAGATCATTATTGATATTTTAGGAGTTCAAGCTGTACCCAGCTCTGCTAATAGTGATTATATTCTTTGTTTCCATGTACTGGTAGGCAAAGGTAAACACAAATTTCATTTAAGACTGTTGTTGATGAAACAATAAGAATTATTAGTTTCATTGACCCTTTTAAATATTCTGGATGACTGATAGAACGGAAAGCATGTATAGCACTTTTGCTATATTTGGGAGTAAGGGTTCTGCGATTGTTTGATTTAACCAGCTGCTTTCCCCCTCCATAGAACCTCATTTTTGCTTGAAAGAATTACTGGAAAACTGTTTTTGAAGACTTGAAGTGAGCCTGTCACTTAAAGGAAAACTTCTGCATCTGTTACCATGAACTTGACAGATCTTTCTCATGATATTGGTAATAATGTGACTTTGTGATTACGTCTGTCAACATTTGCAATATAAACGTAACTCATTGAACTAGTATTTTCTTTTTTTATTTATTTATTATTATTTTTTTAAAGATTATTTATTTATGCATACAAGCACTGGGGCACAGGCCAGAGGTGTCGGGGGGCGAGAGGATTCACCACAGAGAGCGGGGAGCAGAACAGGCAGATAACAGAAGTACACTGCTGAGGGGAGCAGCGGGCACAGCAGGAGAGGTCCGCCGCACCATGCGGGGTCCCACCCTAGCCGGCAGCAGGGATCGAACTCGTGCTGCAGTGGCTGCGGTTTGCTTCATAGTGTGCTGCTTAACCCACTGCGCCACCAGGGGAAGCCCTGAACTAGTATTTTCTAAATGGCCACTACATGATATCAGAAAATCATGCTTGATTAGAAGATCTTTTGTAAGTGTAAGGTAGACTAATGGATTTGATCTAATAGGGCATGAAAAACTCAGTGATGGAGTTTAAGATTCCACACTGCAACTAACTTTGAAGAAATGACTACATCTTGAGTTTTGGTGTATGTAGTAGAAAAGAAAAAATATCCAAAATTATTTGAAAATGTTATTAAAATATTCCTCCCTTTGCTAACTACATGTCTTTGTGAGGACGGATTTTCTTTTCATACTCTGACTAAAACAACATGTCACAACAGACTGAATGTAAAAACAGATATGAGAATCCAGTCAAACAAAAGACATTTGCAAAAATGTAAAAAAAAATATAGAATACAAAAACTTTAAAAATATAAAACAATGTCATTCACTCACTGTAATTCTTTGTTTGTTTTGGAAAAAAGAGTTTGCTTAATTGAAAATAACTGACTTGTGTTAACATGCAAAGAGTTGATTGTAATTTTTAAAAATGAATTAATAAATATTTCTGTAATTTCTGTTTTAATTTATTACACAGTAAATATTGATAGATAATCTAACAAAAACTCTTTAGATGCTCAATAATTTAAAAAAGTGGCTGAGAATTATTGGTTTGATTTTATTTTACTTTTCCCACACAAGTTACCAGTTTCCCAAGTACTGTAGAATAGTCTATCCTGTGTCTACTAAATTAAAATGTAACCCCTGCCTTCAGCACAGTTTCCTATGAATGTGAGTTTGTGCCTAGACTCCTTTTCTGCTACATTCTTTCTATTTGTCAATCCATACATCAATTCTTTATGTTTTTAGTTACTATTTCATGATATTATCTTGTTACCTGAGGAGAATTAACATTATCATACAAGTCTTTCCATCCATGAGCATGGTATATATGTCTATTCACTTGGTCTTCTTTTTATATCCTTCAATAAAGTGTTATAATTTTCTACACCCAAATTTCATGTATTTTCATGTTAAAGTCATTTCTAAAAATAGTCTGGAATTTTACTATTATGATATTTCTAATAGAAAAATTATTTACTGCTTATTTACTTATAGGAGCTTATTTACTTTTTTGGCATCAATCTCATAATCAACAACTTTACTAACTTTCATTAATAGTTTATAGATGCTCTTGAATTTTCCATGTGGACATTCACACAATCTATAAATTTTGTTTCTTTCAATTTCTTATTCTTATAGATTTCTTCTGATCTTATTAACTGACTGAGTTCTCAGTAGAATTAGTGATGATGTTGCATTTCAACAAATCCCATGACCAGTTTAATTGGAATTTCTGATGATGAAGAAGAGTGTCTGTCTGTTTCAGGGTTGAATGGTTACTTTTGTCAGGGAAGAAGGGAAAGAGGTGGTGGTGGAATATTTTAATTTCCAGATTCTGGGTCACATGCCCATTCCCTCAAAGGAAAATCAGGAAATAGATGCTAGCTAGGGAAAAAGAACAGTTGTCATTCACAAATCACTATGCTTGAGAAGTTGAATTCAGAGGTTGACCTTGCCACTGACTAGAAATTTCCAGGTCATTGAGGTCCTCACATAGCTCTTCTTCTATAAATGGTACCACTGTCACCCGTTCACATTAGTTACAGCCTTTGCTTTCTTTTCCTAACTCTCTTGCTTAATTTCTTCAGAGATGCATTTGAGTTGAGAAATGTGACTTAAGAGGAAGTTAAACAACTGCATTTTATATCCATTCTGGTCATTCCAATAAGTGGTTCTGAGACACTGTTTATCTCCCCCAGCCCCACCCAAGCATAAACTACCATTTCCAGAGGGAATGTGGAGAAGGATGTTTGCTTCCTTTTTTTTTTTTTTTGGAAAACAAAGGAAGTAAACAGACAAAAAGAAAATTTTGACTGAAACCCCAAACCAGTTCATTGGTTCCCAGATTGTCCTATGCACCATTTTAGGGATATTCAACTAGTTTTTACACCTTCAAACCAGTGATTTTTGGGAGCTGGCCTACTTCCAGCCCAATTAAGGGAATAATTAGAAATCCAGCAAATCCATTACTTGAGAACCCCATGCTGATAATTCAGAGAATATGAAATCTGGAAAATTGTTTTGCCCTTAATTGGACTACCTTTGAGGATTCTTTTGACTGTAGGTAATCGAAACCCATTTGATTTAGTCAACAGGGGATATTGTTTTGGGATTCAGGGATTGTATTTGTTAGGATTCTTTAGAGAAATCCAATAGGATATGGATATGTGTGAAAATTCTCACACTCCACCATCCACAAATTGAAGCATCCCAGGGAAGCCCGTGGTGTCATTCAGTGCAAGTCCAGAGGAAGGCTAGAGAACCGGGGGAACTGATGCTATAAATACCAGTCCAAGAGCAGGGAAAGAGGAGATGAGACGTCCCAGACCAGTCAGTGAGGTTAAGAAAAGACGGGCCAATTCTTCCTCTTTTATTCAGACGCACAACAAATTGAATGCAGCTCACCCACATTATGGAGAGCATCTACCGAGTCCACCGATTCTAAGGCTCGTCTCATCCAGAACCACCTTCACAGACAAACTTAGTAAGTTTAATCTCTACATCGGTGGCCAGTCAAGATGACACATAAAATTAACCATCACGGGGGTGGTGTGGGTTCCACAGCAGTTGAGGAAGGGACCAGATATGTTGTGAACCAAGTAGTTATCTCACCACCTCTATCTCTCGTCTGTTTTTCTTCTTCAAGTAGCTTCGTTTTTCTCTCTCACACAAAAAGAGTGACTTCCTCAGGCTTATAGAAGTTTTTTTTTTTAAAGATTTATTTATTTATGCATACAAGAACCAGGGCACAGGCCAGAGTCGCAGGAGGTGAGAGGATTCACCAGACAGAGCGGGGAGCAGAACAGGCAGATCAACTGAAGCACACTGCTGAGGGGAGCAGCAGGCGAGGCAGGAGAGGTCTGCTGTGCCACGTGGGTCCCCTCCCTGGCCGGCATCGAACTCGGGCTGCTGTGCCATGGATGCTTCACAGTGTGGCACTCAACCCGCTGCACCAGCAGGGAGGCCCGGAAAGAAATCCTTCTAACAAACTTTTACTAAGTTTGTTAACATAGTAAAATTGAAACTTAAAACCTTTAATCCCCTAGTTATGGGAGGTACATTACAAAAGCTCTTTTCCTGGGTATCTAAAAACAGAATAGAATTCTAGGATGCTTTAAAACAGGGTTAGCAAATTTTTCTGCAAGGATCGATGTGGTCTTTGTCCTAACTCTTCAACTCTTGCAGTGGGAAAGCAACCCTAGACAATACATGACCAGACGGGCGTGGCTTTGTTCCAATAAAGCTTTATTTATGGACTCTGACATTTATGTTTTGTGTGATTTTCACATGTCCTGATCTACGCTTTCTTTTGAGTTTTTTCCACCCACTTAACCATGTTAAAAAATAACCAGGTGGCGCAGTGGGTTAAGCAACGCACTATGAAGCAGACCGCAGCCACTGCAGCACGAGTTCGATCCCTGCTGCCGGCCAGGGGGGGACCCACATGGCGCAGCAGACCTCTCCTGCCTCGCCCGCTGCTCCCCTCAGCAGTGTACTTCTGTTGATCTGCCTGTTCTGATCCCTGCTCTGTCTGTGGTGAATCCTCTCACCCCCCACAACTCTGGCCTGTACCCCAGTACTTATATGCATAAATAAATAACTCTTAAAAAAAAATAACCAGGACCTCCCTGGTGGTGCAAGGGGTTGAGCGTTGTGCTGTGGAGCTTCTGCCACTACTGCAGCATGAGTTCGATCCCCAGTCAGGGAGGGGGCCCACATGGCGCAGCAGACTGCTCCTGCTTCGCCCGCTGCTTCCCCAGTTCTTGTATGCATAAATAAATAAAATCTTTAAAAACAAAATAACCGTTCTTGCTCACAGGCTGTAGAAGACAGATAAGGCCTGTGTGTGGCCCTCGGGCGGTAGATTTCAGACTTATTTTGGAAACGGTCCCACTGGCTTTCCGACTGCATTTTCACCCCTGCTGCTCCTCCTTACTCACTGCTCTAGTGGATTTCTACGACTTTCTTGGTTACATGCCACAGAAAACTGCAGCTGTAAAAAGAGGATGTGCTGGTTGGCCCAGGGGTTCAAAGTACCGTCTGTGTTTCTCTCCCTCTCCTGGTTCTTCTCGCCTCCGTGAAACTTCGCTCTCAGCAGCCTTGTGATGATAGGTTCAAATCCAGCTGGGAGCCGGGCACGGATTCTGCCCCCCAGGAGCAGACACAGAAGCTCTGGGTCTGATTACTCGTGTTTTGTTTTCAGGGCCCGTACCCATCTGAACCACCCCCAGTGGCTGGGAAACAGGACTCCACACCTGGGTCGGCTCAGCTCCAGCCGTTCCCCCAAGACCCAGGAGTGGTGCCTGGATTTGTTCCCACAAAGGCAATAGTACCTCTTCCTAGTACCGAAGAAAGGTGGAGGCAAAAACCCACCAATGCCCACTCCACACTGGGGTCACCACGCCGTGCCATCAGAATCTAAATGCCCCGAACAAAATGTGTAGGGGCTGCCAGCAGCAGGAGTTGGGCGTCTACACCCCCCCCTTCTCAAAGGAATTGCTTGTTTCCCCTTTGGCAAATTTCCCTTCACGGTTCTGGCTGCTTTTGGAGCAGACCTTTTGGGTCTGGCAAACCCAGAGCTGTGGAAATGTTCGGTGCTTATTTTCCGTCTAGTTGGGTGGCCTAGACTCGCACTGCCCAGTTGACTGAAATTCCGCTTCGGGGAAGCTGTGACCTGAATTCAAACAGCCGGGCTCAGCCGCTCACCCCCCAGTAAAGGCAGACAAAGCCCAACTTTCTAGCTGAGCTCGAAATAGCTGGTTCTGGATGTGGATGCCCGTGACTATGTTGGCGTTTTCCAAGCTTGAGTAGTGTTGACATTTTCCTCCACTTCTCCCAGCACCACCGAATCTAGCCTTTTCTGTCTTTCCCCAAATATAATTTGTCATCGCACGATTATCCCGTGGAGCCTGCATCTGAGCCTGCTGTTCAGTCACTCAGCGACCCACCCCCGAGCGGGTACCTCCCCGCCCGTGCCTGGCGAAAACAGGACTGTTACCTGCACCCCCTTAAGAGGTGTCCACGGGCCTAGGGGAAGAAAAACTCTTTTTCTGCTACCCATCTTAGGCTCCCCGGCTGGGGTCCTATCACTTAGACTCACAAAAGACAAACTAACAAGAGAAAAACAAGCCCTTGTGTGAACAGATGTGCCATGCACTTGGGCGCTCTATGAGGTGAGCAACTGTTAGTGGAGATAAGAACTTGGGTTGATAGATCTTTTTTTTTTTAAGATTTATTATTTATGCATACAAGAACTGGGGTACAGGCCAGAGATGCAGGAGGTGAGAGGATTCACCAGAGACAGAGTGGGGAGCCGAACAAGCAGATCCACTGAAATACACAGCTGAGGGGAGCAGCGGGCAAGACCGGAGAGGTCTGCTGCGCCATGTGGGTCAGCTCCCTGGCCAGGGATAGAACTCGTGTTGCAGTGGCTCGTGATAGCTTCATAGTGCTGAGACTCAACCCCTTGCGCCAGCAGGGAGAACCCTAATACAACATCTTAATCAAAGAATAATACCCGTGTGGCAGCGGTAAGACAAAGGAGAGCAAAGACTTGCCTGAGGTAGGCAAGTAGGCGGGAAACTAACTCGTCAGCATGTTATGGAGCGTCCTCTGGTGCCATCTCCAGGGTGATCTGGAGTTATTTCTGGGGCTTGGCTTCTGTCCTTCTGAGAGGAACACCTTTACAAAACTATGTCCCGATTTTGACCAAATAGCACGAGGGCAGAGAGCTTTTCTTGTGTCTGTTTTTTGTTTTTATCTTGTATCTATTTTTCTTAAAGATTTCTTTATTTATGCATAAAAGAACTGGGGTGCAGGCCAGAGGTGTGGGGGGTGAGAGGATTCACCAGAGACAGAGTGGGGAGCAGAACAGGTGGATCTACTGAAATACACTGCTGAGGGGAGCAGTGGGTGGGACAGGAGAGATCTGCTGCTCCATGTGGGGCCCCTCCCTAGCCGGAGGGGAACTCATGCTGCAGTGGTTGCAGATCGCTTCATAGTGTGGTGCCTAACCCCTTGCACCACCAGAAAGGCCCCTTGTATATGTTTTGTAACTCAACTGCCTTCACCTCAAAATCATCCTGATGCCACAGCGGTGTGTCTGCCTATGGGCGTATCCTGTTACTCTTATCAGGGAGGGAAACCTCAGGACACATTCCAGGTCTAGCTGAGGCCTGGGCTGGTGTATCAGAACCCGCCCGTGTGCCTGGGTGTGTGTGCCTCCAAACGTTCTGCCTTTGTGGACTGATCTGCCGCAACCCAGGCTCTATCTTGGGAACAGGATGGTCAGCATCCTCCTCGAAGGACCAGGGAGAGTGGGAACTGCAGGGGCGGCTATGGCTCAGCTGGAAGAAGTGGCAAAATTTTGTATATAAATGCAGTAGTGTATTTATTGCATTGCATAAATTTTACTCTGTTGCATTTATTTTATTTTATTGCATTTATCAAATGCTTGCTATGAAATGACCTTGGACTTAGCACATTGCTCACATTATGATGCACTGAATCCTTCCAGAGCCCTCTGTGGCAATAGTAGGAGGTGGGTCTTCCTGCTCCTGTACTTGCTTCTGTAACAGTGGAAAAAATAGAGACTTCTAAAAACACCATCAGATCCCATCTCTTCTGTACTTAAAATCCCTTTTGTAAATCGACCCTGGGAGT
Source organism: Galemys pyrenaicus (assembly GCA_019455555.1). NCBI lineage: Eukaryota > Metazoa > Chordata > Mammalia > Eulipotyphla > Talpidae > Galemys > Galemys pyrenaicus. The sequence goes on from JAGFMF010011768.1 coordinate 6,113,135, forward strand.
AAAATCCAGACTTTCCACCTTGGTTTTCAGACCTGGCGGCATCTGGCCCCTTCCAGCTCCCCATCCATTTCCCCTTTCTCAGCTTGCTCCACCCAGATCAGCCTCTCTGTTCTTGAGTTTGAAGCTTGTTCTCATCCCAGGGCTTCTGTACTCTACGTCAGCTCCCTGTAGCATTATTTCCTTCCATCTTCCCAGATCAACTCTTCTTGGTCATTTGGTGTCACTCAAACATTACTTTCTCAGAGAGCCCTTTCCTGACCCTACTGTCTGAAGGAGTCGCCCATCAATCACTTTTTAGCCCATACCTGCATTACTCTCTGCACAATTCTGTCAACATCAAAGACGTTTCCTTATCTTTTTACTGACCACCTATGTTTTCCAGCAGGAAGGATGTTTCACTTCTATATATCTCGTTCCTAGATCATTGCCTGGTATGTGGTAGGTATGTGGAATAAACAAAGCGCCCTCAAATGACATATGAGTCACATCATTTGCTCATGACTGCACTCAGGAAGGACCATCCCAGAGGGCATGGATGCCAGGGGGAATAAAAAAATCGGTGCCCATAGAAAGTATCCCAGCTGGCCAAACTGTTGCCTAGCCTTTTTTTTTTAAAGATTTATTTATTTATGCATACAAGAGCCAGGGTATGGGCCAGAGTCCAGGGAGGTGAGAGGATTCACCAGATAGAGTGGGGAGCAGAACAGGAAGACTGACTGAAACACACTGCCGAGGGCAGCAGCAGGTGAGGCAGGAGAGGTCTGCTACACCATGTGGGTCCCCTCTCTGGCCGGCGGCAGGGATCGAACTCATGCTGCAGTGGCTGGGGTTTGCTTCATAGTGCGTTGCTTAACCCACTGCACCACCAGGGAGGCCCTGTTGCCTAGCTTTTGAGCCTAACTTCTTTGGCATCTTCAGCTTGTCAGAAGCCAGGCTTACCCTTGGACTTGAATGCTCAGGCTTTGCACTTCTTGCAGCTCTGCTGGAGAGCTAGCCTTTTCCTGGCCTCCATTTCTAACTAGGACATGCAAGAAATTCTGGGTTTTTGCTCCACCCGTACATGACCCTCTTCATCTTTTAATGTGAGATTTTTTTCTAATTCTAAAAATAATATCATGCTCCAGGCTCAAAGGAGTGGGCATAACTACCCACCCTGTAAGTAGGGGCTGTGCTTGGTGACTTCTTTCCAAAGAGGCCAATACAAAAAGGCACAGAGAAAGAGTAACTTTTACTATGGAGAAACCTGACCGACACCAAGCCCAGCAGGTAGTGAAGGTCACTGGGGACAAGCCAACTTTACAGCTAGTGGCCTTGATAGAAGGTGATGAGCTTGGCCTTTTAACCTCTGTGGTCTTGCTTCTGCAAACCTATAACCTCGGTCTCATCCTCCAAGAAACACCAGAAAGGTCCCAACTGAGGGACATTCCACAAAATGCCTGAGGATTGGTCCTCAAAACAGTCAAGGTCATCAACAAAATAAGGACAGTCTGAGAAACTGTTAGAGCGAAGAAGATGACTAAGTCTCATGTGGTCTCTTGGATGGGATCCTAGAACAGAATAGGGAATTAGGTAGAAACCAAGCAAATCTGGACAGATTATGGCTTCTAGTTAATAAAAGAAATGTCCCTACGTATTTGCAGTCCTGATGCTTTGGCCTTTGGGACTGGCCGCTCAGAGCCTCATCTTAGTGCTGATGCCTGAACTTTTATTTATTTATTTTTAAAAGATTTATTTATTTATGCATACAAGAGCTGGGGTACAGGCCAGAGGTGTGGGGGGTGAGAGGATTCACCAGATAGAGTGGGGAGCAGAACAGGCAGATTAACTGAAGTGCACTGCTGAGGGGAGCAGCGGGCACAGCAGGAGAGGTCCGCTGTGCCATATGGGTCCCCCTAGGTCTCCCCCCACCCCCCCGGCCAGCAACAGGGATCGAACTCGTGCTGCAGTGGCTGCGATTTGCTTCATAGTGCGTTGCTTAACCCACTGCACCACCAGGGAGGCCCTGGTGCCTGAACTTTTAATCCAGCCCTCTGTTTCCATACCTGGGTCCCTTTCTCTTTGGCCGTGATCCTGCTCTCTGGCTTCCCACTTCGTAACCTGTGTTGGTGAACACGGGTCTCGGCTTGAACACAGCCTTGCCTTGAGGTTCCTGGATGATTTTTCTCTGACTCCCCCAGCATCCAGAATCACACCCAAACCAGTGAGCTTTTATCCCACTGCTGTTTCCTGGGCTCAGACACTCGGAATGAGAATAATGTTCCCCAGTACTTTATCTCCCAGTTAAGTTTCCAGCCGGTGAGGGATGAAATGAGCCCAAATTTTCCAGGCTAAGCGATTTTTAAAAACTGAAATATTACTTTAGACAATCCCAATTAATTTTCCTCTAGATTCCAATCATCTAATCCCCACCACGCATGATTTTAAGCAGCACCAGCTGGCTCTCCCCAGCCTTGTGTGACCCGGGCCCTTTGCTTACTTCTGTATTGGTTTGTAAATTGAAAGTGTGAGGGAGTCTTTGTAAAGATGCATGAATCATTCTGCTCAGGACAGATTTATCATGTCGCTCTGAGAGTACAGGACTGGAGGATTTTTTTTTTTTTTTAAAACGGACCTTAAATAATTGGATGAACCTGCAGAGATGCTGAAAAACATTAGTTGTTTGTGCAATTTTAATTGGACAGTTATGTTACTGTTATTACCAATCTCCATAGTTTTAGTTCAGCAGCCCGAACAGTTCCCCCAGAATTAGGAAAAATACTTTGTTCTCTTGTGTCATCTCAAAGGACCTCAGAAACCAAGCTGAGCCCTTCTGCTTGGGTTGGGGACAACTGGGACGAGCAACCCAGTGACTCATGGAAGGCCACAGGGAAGTGTTGGGGTGAGGACACTGAGTAATAAAAAATGGCACTACAGACAGTCAGGTAATCTGTCACAACTCTGTGTCATCCCCTTCGAAGCTCCGACCTGGAGGCAGCACACATATTATTCAAATGAAAACCTATCTGGAAATCCCTCCGGGGAAGTGCCATTCCAGTTTGTGCTGGAGACTTGTGAATATCCTCAATGGGCATAAACTTTTGCCTTGGTGAGACATTTGATTTTTGGAACCACCGAAAGTCATTCTGAGCCAACTGTGCAAACAGAGTGGGTGATCGAAGCATGTGAATATTTGAAAAGTAAATATAAGTGAGCTACGTTACTTTTCTTGAATGCCATGATTTAAAGCAATTATCAAAGAAGAGTTTGGTTATTAATACCTCTTCTTTTCCCAGAAAGGACTTAATAGTTGTACAGAAAACTAAGAAAATGGTAAAGGCATGAGGAATGTTGATATTATTAGACACAGAACATTCTGAGGTGACTCCTCGAAGGATAATATACTAACATAGTTTTTTAAAGGGAATTCATTAAAATATCTTTCTCTACACCCTACACCGCACCCCCACCCCATGCTTGTATTGTGGACAATACAGGGGGGAACATGTGGCTTTTGGTGCTTCTCTTTCTCATTAAGAAGGCAGGGGTAGGATGGCAGGTGAGGTGGGGTTTTCTCAAAGAAGGGAGTTCAATAGAGGAAGGTGAATTTGGGGCAGGGAGGGACTCTGTAGGTTGTAGCCAAAACCCAGCTGCAGCTGACAGCTTTCTCTCTCGGTGGTGATGGAGGATGTGGTGACTTGAACGGTGCTGGTGGTGGTGTTAATGATGGTGGTGGTGATACTGATGTGGCTGATGAGTGTGGTGATGAGATGATGCTGACGTCGGCCATGGTGACGCAGCTGATGGCTTTATGACAGTGAGATGATGGCGGTGACGGTGATGATGCTGCTGGCTGTGCTTGTGATAACTGACCCTCTACAAGTGTCAGTGACAAGTGCTAGTCACCACACTAAGAGCCTTACACAACATCTCACATTCAACCCTTGCTGCAGTCAATGCATGGTGTCTGTCATTATCCTCACTTAGTAGGATGGACTTGGAGGTTGCACCATGGAACTGGCTCACCAGCCAAGCAAACAGTAATTGTGGAATGAACAAATGTTGCAATTTATGCATTAAAAAAAAAAGTCGGGCCTCCCTCGTGGCGCAGCAGGTTGAGCGCTGCACTGTGAAGCATCCACGCCATGTCAGCGTGAGCTCGAGCCCCAGCCAGAGAGGGGACCCACATGGCGCAGCAGCCCTCTCCTGCCTCGCCCGCTGCTTCCCTCAGCAGTGTGTTTCAGTCAATCTGCCTGTTCTGCTCCCTACTCTGTCTCTGGTGAACCCTCTCATCTCCGGCGACTCTGGCCCGTACCCCAGTTCTTGTGTGCATAAATAAATAAATAAATATTAAAAAAAAACTCAGAGAATTTGAACAACTCATGCAGGGGCAAGCCAACATTCCAACTCAAGGGGAGCTATTTGCTAAGAGGTGCAGGGTCGAGGGGCTGCCCCCCTAGATTGTGTGGGTGATGCCTGGTGAGCGGAAGGTCGTTTCACTGCCTGGCTGTCCCTCCTCTTTCACTGGGGATTGGGCCCAGTTTCTACCCTGAAAGATGATCATGACTCCATCCTGGAGTTCTCCATTATAGTATAAGGTCCTCTCACGGGGGGCGGGGGGGGAGGTCCTCTATTGTATGTATAGACTGTGACAGGCTGGACAGTGGTCTCCCCGTATTTTCCCACCCTAGTCCTCAGAACCTGTGTATACGTCACCTTACATGGCAAGCGGGAATTCAGGTTGGTGATGGAAGGAAGGCCAGACCTTGAGACAGGGAGATTTTTCTGGATTAGCCAGGTGGGCCCAATATAATCACCCTAAAAATTAGAGAACCTTTCTCATTTGGGGCAGAGAGAGCTGTGAGGATGGAGGAGTCCAAGAGCAGCACTACAGAAGGCGGCCCACCTGCCTTGCTGGCTTTGAAGATGAAGGAAGGGGCCATGGGCCCAGGAGTGTGGGCAGTTTCTGAAGGCTAGAGAGGCAGGGGAACTGGTTTTCCTCTCGGATCCCCCAGGAAGGAACACTGGCCCCATGACCCCTTGAGGTTTGCATGCTGAGGCCCCTAGAGCTACACATAACAAAGTTGTGGGTTTTTAAAAGATTTATTATTTTTATTTATTTATGCATACAAAAGCTGGGGCATAGGCCAGAGCTGCAGGGGTGGCGTGAGAGGATTCACCAGAGACAGAGTGGGGAGCAGAACAGGCCCATGGAGTGAAGTACACCGCCGAGGGGAGCAACGGGGAGACAGGAGAGGTCTATGCGCCATGTGGGTCAGCGCCCTGGCTGGGGATCGAACTCATGCAGCAGTGGCTGCCCATAGGTCGACAGCGCTGAGATTTTAACCCCTGTGCCACCAGGGAGGCCCAACAAAGTTTCAAACCGTTGTTTATGATGGTTTATGATGACATCAGCAATATCTTTTTTTCATGTTCACAGCTCTTGCTCTTGGCAGTTGGATACTTGCTCCATTTGCTTCAGTTGGGGAGGGAGTCTGAGCGTGAGGCCAGCATGAGCTGAGAGTAAACTGCGGAGAGGAAAGACCCCAGTGGCTCGAATGATTTGTCTACGGTGCCTCATTTTTAGCTGCCGTTCTCAGCTGGCCTCTGAGCAGAGTGGTCATTACTGGGGTGTTGTAAACTCCTGCCCAAGGACTTCCTCCTCTTCCTCCCCTCCACCTCCTCCCTTCCCACATGGGAGTGCTCCCTGCACTAGGCAGGGCTGCTGCCACACTTCCTACAGCACCCAGGCAGCCCCCAACTGGGAATGATCTCCCCCATTCTCAGTAGAGGATGCAGGTTCTAAGGAAGCTTCTAAGGCTGCTGAGCAGAGGTGAGATCAAATTGTTGTTCTATCTCCAGCTCCCCGCCTTCCAGAAAAAAGCCTTCAGACAGTCACACCTTCTACTCCCTTCCTGCCGACTTACAGGTAAGGAAACTGAGGCTTTGCAAGCTTAAGTCATTGGCTCAAGGTCAGAGTGAGAAAAGAGCAGAGTCAGGATTCAAACCTGAGGAAGCTCGGCTCAGCGCCTGCAGCGAAAGTGCCTTCTCCCTAATTGCTTTTAAGACCTTGGACAAATCAGATGTGGCTGAGAAAATAGAAACTCTGAGAGGCTCAAAAATGAGCCCCAAGTCACATTAGAAGGTAATAACCGTGGTCAGGCCCAGCGGCAGGTCTGTTTCCTTGGCCGCACCCCCCCAGGGGGGTTGATGGCAACTAAACCCACCTTGGGTGTCCGGCGGCAGCAGGAGGGCTCATTCCCCAGGGCCCAGCAGCAGCTCCTTCACCAGGGGGGGACGGAGCAGCCAGGAGCTTCCGAGTGAAAGGCAGCTACTTCTGGGGAAACAGCGGCTCATTAAAAGCAATGGGCTGTTTCCCATTATATTGACTTAATAGCGAGAATGAGAGTTGCTGGGCACATCCCACAGCAGGATGCCTGGGGCTGGAACGCGCTTCTTTCCTACATGAATGATTGATGGCAGCGAGTGGCTGGGTGTCCCCAGGAGCCTCTGCCATGCATCTGATATCCGCTCCCCAGTAACGGGACTCGGATGCAGTCCCCTGGTGGTTAAGACTCTGCTGTGTTGGGTGATGCCAGGAGGATGAGTCCGGGCTTCCTCTGGGCTGGGGGCTAAGGACTTCTCCTTGGCACAGAGCTGGGGGGCCCCTGAGGCCCCTCCCTGCAGGGCAGCCCTGGCGGTCCGGCCAGAAGACGGCCATCTTCCCTGGAGGACAGGAAAGGCCCAACCCGGGTCTGGTGATCGATTCCTCTCCCACGTCATGGCCTCTCCCAGCCACCAGTAGTGGTGGGGACACCCCACCCACCACCTCCACCACGCCCAGGCACCCAGACGCTCTTTCATCTCATAGCAGCGATGCCCTGAGCTACTGTCTCATCTTACAGAAGAGGAACTGAAGCTTGGGGAGGTTGAATAGTGTGTCCAGACCACAGTCCAAGCTGGGACCACCGCTCGAATGAGGGCCTGTCCAAATCCCCCGGCAGGGATAAGCTGCTGATGTGTGAATGATTTCTCTCCCCAACACATAAGCCCCTGGCTAGAAGGTCAACTCGATGACTCTGACCCTGACCTCCGAGCCCTCCACCTCCTCCAAAGGCCCCCACGGTGGTCTCCTCCCTTCTGTGGATGTTTCCAGGATGCCGGGTACCTGGGAATGCTTGTGGGGCTGGCGTGAGTAAGTCGCCTTCCTTTAACTGCCTCTGTGGTGAGCTGGGCTGAGACAATGACTCAGAATGGCTGATTCATCTTTGGTGGAAAACTTGACACCTGCTGGAGCGTCATCCTTCGGCCTTCATTTACTTTAACTACAGTTCTCGTTTAATTTCCAGTAGGAGCACGAGAGTTTGGGCCCCTTGCTGTTTGTCAAGGGACTCTCAGACCCGCATCCTGCCATATCATCCCATACCCGGTCCACAGCAGTCGGAGGCTGTCCCGAAGGCCCCGGGGACTGGAAGTCCATCTCCAACACTTCCCTGGGGGCGTGGGGGCCGCTCGTGGTGTCTAGGGTTATGGGGGGGAAGTTGTTCTCTTTTTTCCAATTATCAACTTTTTTTAGATTATCAAAATATTGTTTCCTTCAAGGTATTCTTTCTCCTTATCTGTCTACCCATCCACCCATCCGTGTGTCCACCCACCCTCTCTCCCACCTTCTATCTGTTTATCTCTGTCTTCTGACCTTTTCTGTCACCTCCACTGTCCCTTAACCCACCCCCAACCCTTCTTCCTCCTCCCTCTTAGTCACAGAAACCTTAGGTCTGATAGATTATAATTACTTTGCTTTATCAGGTCACCCACTTTGCTTCCTTATGTCACCCCTCTATGTGAAGTTGTCCAGCGTCTGTCTTTATCTTTCTGGCTCATCTCACGTTGGAATTCCTTCCACTTTGCTGTACGTGGCATTTCTTCTCTCCTAAAGCTGAACGGTGCCCCGTGGTGTGGCCAGGTCACATCTTTGTGATCCCGTCCCTTATCCGTGGGCACTTAGCCTCTTCCCTAAAGCAGCGTCCAACTTCATGGTTACCTAAAGAAGGAAGATCCAATTAGTGGTTGGTCTTTACTGCCTCTTCGGTACTTGCTGACTCTCTAGGGCTGGCTTATCACCCTGTTAAGAAAACCAAAAACCAAAAAACCAACAAATTCCAACCCGAACCTTAGGCCGGCTGTAGTACCTAGCCAGAATCTACTAACACTGCTTTGTTTCTGTTGGATTTTTATGGCTATTTTCTAATTTATGCAAGCGATGCTAACTTACTGCTTGTGGGTACAAAATGAAACTTTTAAAGGAAGCTGTGTTTTAGAAAAGGTCACTTTAAAGAAATATTGAGTGCCTGATAGTCTAGATGGGGTATGTTTGGGTTGTAACAAAACACTGGACAGGGGCTCCAGTAATGAGCATGGATTCTTCCAGTCCGGGAGGCTGGGCAGGCCAAGGTGGAGGTGCTGGCAGGCAGGCAGAGCTTCCTGGCTGATAGTCCTTGGTATGTCCTTCAAGACAGAGCAGAGAGAGAGGGACATACTGTTGTCCCTTCCCATAAGGGCACCCACCCCATTATGGAGACCCCATCCTCAAGACCTCATTCATCTACCCTAATCACCTCTCAAAACCCCTCCTAAGACCATCACACCGAGAATTAGGATTTCAACAGATGAATTTGGGGGGACGCAAATATTCAGTCCATAGTAGACAGGGCACCCACACATTCTGTGTAGCATTGAGGTTCTGGAAACACTGCAGACCTCGGGCTTGCAACCTGGGCTTTGCAACCAGACAGACCTTGGCTCAGTCATTGGTTGAGTGATTGAGGATCTCTCTGAACCTCAGTTTACCCATCCATCAAGGGAGGCTGGTAATAATTCTCAGCCACCTGGGGGTGGCTGAGACAGCACTTGGTCACCTGGGCGCCCCCACTGGAGTGAGCCCTGGGGTCTATACCAGCTGCACCAAGTCTGGAAGGAGAAAATGAAACAGGGATTATTCCAGGGACCCTGGACTTAACTCCTCTCGTGGCCGGGGAATGGAAAGACAGACCAGGGGAGACTTCGTCTGGTCTCCAGCTCCCGGCCTCACCTGTATTTCAGGGACATGTTTCTAGGCGGCCGCAGCCCTCACCCACCCCCGCCCCTGGTGGCTTGGACTTTTCAAGATAAATCACAGAACCTGCCTGAGTGTTCCGGTTGCGCCCGCTGCCGAGTTGCTTGCAATGTGTGTGGCTGAGCTCCTGAGGCGGGCAGCTCCCTGGGGTGGCATTTGGGGATAAAAAGATGGATATAGCTGCCTCGGCCCCCAACAGTGACTCAGCTCCTGGAAGCTCAGTGACAGCTGAGGAGCAGAAGCCCTGGGGACGTCGGTGCCTTAGTGCTTCTCTGAGCCCGAGTCTTTCTGGAAATGTGAGTGAGCCTCATCACAGCCGCCTTCTCTAGCCAGGATTTTGTCCGTCTCCTTCCAGGATTTATTTGTCCTCTGTTTCCTTCCAGGATTTATCCTCCTGGCAGCTCTTGGCAGCCTACCTTCTAGCTGGAAAATGTTGTCAAGAAGGTTTCCATCACGCTAGTTCTGTGACACACGTTCAGACAGCAAAGAAAGCGACCGCATGCAACATTATCTCATTTATGCCGTGAAGCAGCATTTCTCAGTGGGGGCTGCGGGCCTCCTGCATGGGGGTCCCTAGCCCAGGTTGACCCTGATCCGTGCCTTTTAAACAAATCCCCCTTATAACTCCCTCACCTGCTAAAGCTTGAGACCAGCTTCTCTCCATGTACACTGCAACAGAATGTGCTCCGTTTCTCTACTGTTGAGATGGGGAGAGTACTTCTCAGCGGTGCATCATGGATGGCACCAAAGACGTTGGAGTAGAACAGATTGTTTTTTAATTGACGTAATATTGGTCTAGAACATTCTGTAGGTTTAAGATGTTTTTTAAATCAGTCTTTTAAGTCAACTTCTGTATACATGATGTTGCATTCACCCCTAGAATTCTAGCATCTGTCCTTCACCATACAGCTGACCCCTTCTATCAGACCTAACCTCCCTCTCCAACCTAAACTAAAAATATTTAGTTTATTTTTTAAAGTTCTTAACAGTGTTTTTTTAAACAAAATTTATTTATTTATATATATATTACATCATTGTTCACTTTTTTGCAATGGTGCCTTCTTTTCTCAGGTGCAGTCCCCATAGAATTTCCACCACAATTCACCCATGCACGTCACCAGAGTCCCTTGTGCTGCGTCCTCCCTCTTTTTGATCCCTTGCCCTCCCTCTCCCTGCAGAATGTCTCTGATTTATAGTTGTCTGTTTATTTTGTTTTGTTGTGTTCTTGTGATTATTTTTTTCCCCAATGCCTTATTTGGTTCCCCTAGATTCCTCCTATAAGTGAACCATCCAGTTTTTTCTTTTTCCTTCTTATTTCACTGAGCATAATCCCTTCTGACTCCATCCATGTTGCTACAATGACATTAGTTTATCTTTTCTGATCTCCAACTAATATTCCATTGTGTATATATACCACATCTTCGCAATCCAGTCATCTATTTTTGGGCATTTGGCCAACCTGGTTTTAAACCTCAACCCCACTACCTCTTTTCTTGAGCTTCAACTTGCTCATTTATGAAATGGGGCCACTAATAGTCCCTACCATCTGGGGCTGGTTGGAGAATCAGATCCGGTACTTTGGTCCCAGCGTGTGATGCTTGCTCAGTAACTGTCAGCTATTGTTAAAACTGGGGAAATTACAGCTTTTACCATCTAGGGCAGAGTAGGGGTTGGCAAACTTTTTTTGTAAGGAGCTGGGTATAAAATATTTGAGGTTTTGTGGGTCATACCATGTCTGTTGTGACTGCTTCATTCTGTTGTTTTAAAAAATATGGGAATGAACGAGTGTGGCCAATGTTCCAGTAAACCTTTACTTAAAAATCAGCCAGGGGGCTGAAGTTACCTAATCCTCACCTAGGGTGTTGTGAAGATTAGTTGAGATTAGGGTTATTATACTGTGCCCAGCCCAGTACCTGGCACTCACTCCAGGAAAGGATTCTAACAATTTTGAGTCTCGGCACCCCTCCTTTTTCTAAGGGAAGGAAAGCATCCAAGAGCGTATCTCAACAGAAGCTGAGCTTCGTTCTCTCTCTACCCCAAGTCAGTGTTCATGCCCGCACCCAGAGCCTGCACTGCCCCCGCCTCTGCCCTCCCCCAAGGTTGGAGGGAGCATGCCAGTTCCTGGTGTGTGATTAATTCCCTCCATCCCACACTTCACCCCAGGGTGCTTGCCATTTTCAGCATCTGCCCCACGGAAATCAGGTCGCTCATCTGAACCATGCTGAGCGATGAGGATATTATATCGAAGGGGTGGTTAACGAGGCACTTTCAAATCCACAGATGCATTTAACCAGCACCCAGAGGCTGTGTGATGTGGTTAAGCACGTGGGGGGAGCAGGGGCACGAGAGTGGGAGCTCTGGGTCTGAAGTCTGTCTCTGCAGTGTTGTGTGCTGTTGGGTGATTCCCTTCCATGCTGAGCCTCAGCGCCACCCGCTGCCCGCTCTAACTGGGGGTTATTATTTTTATTTTTTAAAGATATTTATTTATGAATACAAGAGCTAGGGCATAGGCCAGAGTCCAGGGAGGTGAGAGGAGTCACCAGACAGAGTGGGGAACAGAACAGGCAGACTGACTGAAATACACTGCTGAGGGGAGCAGCGGGCGAGGCAGGAGAGGTCTGCTGCGCCATGTGGGTCCCCTCCTGGCCGGCGGCAGGGATCAAACTCGTGCTGCAGTGGCTGTGGTTTGCTTCATAGTGCGATGCCTGACCCACTGTGCCACCAGGGAGGCCCTGTAGCTGGGGGTTAAATGAGATAATACGTTCAGAGCCTCCAGCACAGCGTCACTCAGAACAGCCCCAGACATCCCTGTGCGCAGGGAGAAGGTGTTGCCCAAGAGGTAAAGGGACTTTCCTTGTCAAGCAACTAAGATCTCATCCCGGGGGACCCTGCTGCTTCCAGCATGGGGGGTGGGTGGGGAGGGCTGAGCACTCCCTGCAGTGACAGTGCCAAAAGCTTCCAGAGAGAGTGATGTCTTTGCCAGGGCGCTTGCGAGCCCACAGTTGTTCATTGTAGTTCTTCATGTCTTCCCAAAATTATATCCACCCAGAACCTCAGGATGCACCTTATTTGGAAAGAAGGTCTCTGCAGAAATAATTAAGTTAAAGATTAAAACGAAGCCATTTTAGTGGATCGGGGTGGGGTGGATGGTGGGTGTGACAGGTGGGCCCCTAAATCGAGTGGGACCAGAAAGGACCGAGTAAGATGCACAGAAGCCCATGTGAACACGGAGGCAGAGGTCGGAGAGCCCCGGATCTGGACGAGGCCAGCAGGGATTGTCCTAGAGCCAGTGTGTGGCAGCTCCTTCTGGCAGCCCAGGAGCCTGACACACCCTTGACTTGAGCTGCCGTGAACTGGAGCAGTGACTGGAGCAAAGGCAGCAGCGCAGGTCAGAGATGCCTTTTGGAGGCTGACTTGGACTCAGCTTCCCTCTCCTGCCAGCCTCCCCAGCCCTTACAGCCCCCAGCCCTCACAGCCCTCAGTCCTCACAGCCCCCAGTCCTCACAGCCCCCAGTCCTCACAGCCCCCCAGTCCTCACAGCCCCCAGTCCTCACAGCCCCCCCAGTCCTCACAGCCCCCAGTCCTCACAGCCCCCCAGTCCTCACAGCCCCCAGTCCTCCAGCCCCCCCAGTCCTCACAGCCCCCAGTCCTCATAGCCCCCCCAGTCCTCACAGCCTCCAGTCCTCGCAGCCCCCCAGTCCTCACAGCCCTGTCCTCACAGCCCCCAGTCCTCACAGCCCCCCCAAGTCCTCACAGCCCCCAGTCCTCACAGCCCCTAGTCCTCACAGCCCCCCAGTCCTTATAT
>JAGFMF010011768.1:6126953-6176846 GCA_019455555.1 Galemys pyrenaicus
CACCCTCATAGCCTCCCACTCTTCACAGCCCCCCCAGCCCTCAAAGCCCCCCAGTCATCACAGCCTTTGTCCCCTTTTTTTGTTGAGAACATACAGACTTTCTGACTTTCTGACCTGTGGGGAGTGTGAGGTAAATGGAAAGTGGTCCGGCTTTTCCGCCCTCCCGCCATTGGTGTTGATGATGGACACCTGTAGTCCTGCACCGGTAGCTGATGCCAGGCCCCTCCAGGAGGGTGTGGGCATGAGCAAGTGGGTGCACCTGCGCTGAGACAGGCGGCATATAAGGACGGTGTCACGAGGATGTCAGCAGAGAGCAGAAAGAGAAGAGTAAGCCGCAGGAGTGGCAGAGACACGAGAGGCTGGAGACCCCAGAGAGAGAGGAGAGGAGAAGAGGGGAGAGCAGGAGCAGGAACAGAGGCTGGAGAGCCAGAGAGAGTGAGATTTGCAGGGGGCTAGGAGGCCTGCCAGCCGGCCTGGCCCTCCTGCCTGCTGTGCACCTGGTCGCCTCTGATGCAAAGATCAATAAAAGCCTGAAAAAGCCCCCGAGGGCTCCAGGCCTCCTCCTTGACCCGTCTGCTCTGATAGTGGAGAACCCGCTCCGTGCCCTGCTGGCTCTGCAGGGAGGAGAGGTGCCGGGCCTGGGTGAATTCAGCCCCCAGCTGCCTAGGCTGTGGGTCCTTCCTGTTGCAGGGGAGGAAATTGAGTCACCGAGACTTGGCAGGGCTCTGTTGCTGGTGAGCGGCCTGCTGGGACTGGACCCCAGGCCGTGGAACCCCAGGGGGCGGGTTCTGGGTGTCTGGTGTCCGCAGGCCATTGAGTCGCCTGGGTCATTGGCCATCGGGCCATTCTGTGGCAGGTGAACTCACAGGCCGACAGTTTGGTTTCTCTCTCCGTGGCCGCGAGAAGAACCTGGCTCTGCACACAGATGTGTTTTCGTTTTCTGGCGTGGCGCACGAGATCTGGCTTTGCACGCTCTGATTTCACACTTTCAGGAAGTTTGCTCACTGAACAATACCGGAAAAAATGGATAATGCTGTGAATGAACGAAAGGGCGGGGAGGCAGCCCCAGGCACAAGCACAAAAGGACCGAGTCCTTGGCGCAGAGGGCGGCCATGGGTCAGCTTTCACCGCGTCCTTCTGAATGTCCTTTTGTTTTCTGGTTTCCCTTTGACGACAAAACCGTCTCTTGGCCAACTAGTTTTGCCACTAAAATGCTGGCGGGACGCCTTCTAGAATACCCTCTCTCTGCCCCGGTGACCCAACCCTGTGTAATTACCTATGTCCAGAGTCGGGGCTTGTCTCGTGGGAGCTGGGCTTCTCCCTGTGCGGGGCCGTGCACACGGAACACGCGCCTGTAGTGGTGTTAGCCCTTCTCCCACCCTCCCTGCTCAAGCCAGGCCTCGTTGCCTCGATCCTAGATGCCAGTTCTGGCTGCGTCAGGGGCAGTCAGACCCCAAGTCTGAGTCCAGGGCTCTGAGATCCTACGTGGCCCACCACGTGGAAGATATCCTAAAAGCCTTTGGACATTTCTCCCCTTTGAAAGTCCCAGTCTTGGGGCCTCCCTGGTGGCGCAGTGGGTTAAGCAACGCACTATGGAGCAAACCGCAGCCACTGCAGCACGAGTTCGATCCCTGCCGCCGGCCAGGGAGGGGACCCACATGGCGTGGCAGACCTCTCCTGCTGTGCCCGCTGCTCCCCTCAGCAGTGTGTTTCAGTGAGTCTGCCTGTTCTGCTCCCCACTCTGTCTCTGGTGACTCCTCTCACCTCCCGCGACTCTGGCCTGTACCCCAGTTCTTGTGTGCATAAATAAATCTTTGAAAAAAAAACAAAAAAAGTAAGTCCCAGTCCTGACACAGCCGCTCCCCTTTCTCCTCTCCCTTCTCTTTCCGACACACGGCCCTTCCTTCCCCCTTCACCTCACCGGCAGGGTCTCAGCCTGACCACAGAACCCTCCATCTTTAGCAGGAGGGAGGCCGCAGCTGGGAATGGTCTCCCACTAACATTCTCGCTTGCCCTCCCTCCCAGCAGTTGCTCACTACTTTCCTCCCCCACTCAACACCAGATTCTGCCCTACCCATGCTGTGAAATCTGGGAGCTCCCTGAAAATACAAACGGAAGCAGACGCTGCTCTGAGAAGCTCTGATAGGCTTCCGACCACCAGGCCAACATTTGTTCTCCCTGACTAAGCTCTGGCCTATCCACGGCCTCTGTCCGTATTTCTCGCTTACAAATTGGAAACATGTCGGAGAGGATTCCTGTCAGTGTGTGACTCCGTGGTGGGTGACATTCTTCCTCTGGATGCCTCGGCAAAATGAGGAGTTTTGAACAGTGGAGGTTGGTAGGAAGCTTTGACTTGTGGAATGGACATGTTGGTAGGTGATCGAGAGGGGTAGCATTTTACCAAAAATACGACATCTAGGGAAGAACTTGGGGTCAGGAAATTCCTACCGATGGCAGAGCAGTGGTGGAGGATTTGGGGGTGAGGGCTGTTTGAGGGCCAAGCAGGCAGGGGCTGACTTACGGAAACCCACATACCACACCCCAGGCCCTGCGTGGGTGTGTGCTGGGCCAGGTGGAAGGAGAGGCGGGTGGAGAGGAGAGAAGGCGCTTTCTAAACGTGGACCTGGATGGACGGAGAATGACGGCAGGTGGTTGGGTGGACCTGTGGGCCCGTGGCACGGTCAGCCTGTGTAGGTGACACAACATGACCTCAGGAAAGCAAGAAGCCCCTCTCTTTCCTGCCCTCCTCTGCCGACAACGTCCTTAGACTTCTGCATCCTCTAAACATTTCAGTGATTCGCTCTGGAAATGTAGCCTAAGGGGACTCCTCAGATGCACGTAGACCTCATTTGGAGAACACGCTCACAGGGCTGTTTATAGTGGTGGGCAAAGTGGAAAACAACCCAAATGTCTGGGGGTTGGTGAAATGATTCATAACGTGGCCACAAATAGAAAACTACACAGCCTTTCCCACTGCCGCTGGGGAAGAACATTCAAGGACGTGCAAACGTGCTCGTGAGAAGTTGTTAAGTGAAAAGAGCAGGTACCAAATGGCGAGACGCTGCTTTTATATTACAAAAACCAGACCCATGGAACGGTGGAGGTGTGTGTATGTGATAGTGTGTGTGTGGAAATATATGTGTGCACATGCTTTAACTACTAACCTTTAGGTTTTTCCGGTCTTTAAAAAATCTGTTCTAGAATATACATATGAAATGCATACAGAAAACCATAGATATTAGCCTATATGCACACTACATATAATAGCATATAAATATGGAGCATATAAAATCATATAAATTATAGATAAACATTAAAAGAATGTACAATAAAATGCCAATGGCAATGCATGTGACTGTATATAATCATATGTGTGTATATATATTATCACATACACACAGACACTCAGAGGTACACACTCTTACAGACTAAATGTGTCTCTCCTAAATTGACACCTTGAAGTCTTTTTTTAAAAAAAAGATTGATTTATTTATGCATACAAGAGCTGAGGTACAGGCCAGAGGATTCACCAGAGACAGAGTTGGGAGCAGAACAGGAAGATCTACTGAAACACACTGCTGAGGGGAGCAGCGGGGAGGCAGGAAAGGGCTGCTGCACCAGTGGGTCCCCTCCCTGGCTGGAGATCGAACTCGTGCTGCTGTGCCGTGGATGCTTCACAGAGCAGCGCTCAACCTGCTGCACCACCAGGGAGGCCCCCACATGTTGAAGTCTTAAGGCTCTAGTGTGACTGATTTGGAGACAGCGCCTCGAAGGGAGGAGTTAATGTGAAGTGAGGTCACGGGGTGAGCCCTGATCTGATAGGGTGGCGTCCTTCTAGAAGGGCAGCAGCTCTCTGCAAGAACAGAGGCTACGCTAGGACACAGTGAGAAGGCGGCTGTCAGTAAGCCGGGAAAAGTGCCCTCCCCAGAAACCGAGAAACTGACCCTGCCACAGCCTGATCTGGGACTTCTAGTCTCCAGAGCTGTGAGGAAAGTGACGGCTGTTTTTCAGTCCACTCAGGTGTGATAGTTTATTATGATGGTGCAAGTGAACTGATATGCATCGTGCCTGTACACTATGCACCCATGTATGTCATGTCTTTATAGGATCGTGTATAGAGTCATACGTGATGTTATATATATGGTAATAGATATGCCTATCTATATACTTTACTATTAATTTAAGAGCAGATTTAAACCATTGCCCGTGGTTCCCGGGCGGTTATTTTCTGTCTGCCTGAATTTCCGACAGCATACTTACATTGCTTCGTGTTACTCTCACCGTACTTCATAGTCCTCTATGGTAATTATTAAAGGTATTACTATAAATCATCATTATAAAAGTTTCTTTTGCTTAATGTTAACCTGGACTTGAGGGGGGCATGGGTGAGGTCAAGGGGAGCAGAGGTAGAGAAGCCTTGACCCGGGTTTGGCGAGCCCCCTGGAGACCCCTCCCTCTGTAATGGGGGTCCAGTGCAGATGTGCATTCTGGCCTCCTAAGGACGGCTCATACCATGTGCTGGGGGTGCGGGTGAGGCCCGTGGCCCCCTGGGTGTGATGGTCCCGGGACCAAGGACAGGGCTGTCCATGAACCCGCCGGTGGCTTTGGGGTCCTGACGCCTGCCTTTCGTGTGTCCCCCAAGGTCAGCTGGACATCATCTCCATGGCAGAGACAACCATGATGCCCGAGGAGATCGAGCTGGAGATGGCCAAAATCCAACGTCTGCGCGAGGTCCTGGTCCGTCGGGAGTCTGAGCTCAGGTTTATGTGAGTGTCGGGGAAGTGCGGGCGGGCGCGCGGGGGTGGGGGGCGCCCAGCTTACCCACGCATCCTGCGAGGGCCAGCAGTTCCCGAGCCAAGGGCCAGGTTGGGCGGGGTGAGTTTGGGAGGTCTGGCGGTCACCCAGGTGCTGAGCTGCAGGAAGCTCTGAGACCACTAAGGAGTGCAGAGACTCGGGGTTCACCCACGTCTTGGCCATCACTACCATCGTCATGGGCACGGTCACCCCCCGAAACGGGTTGACCCAGATGGTGATGGCCCAGGTGTGGGGGTCGGGGGTGCCGTGCTCCACCTGCAGCCCAGGGTCAGGGCAAAGTGAGCCAGCGCCCATCGTTTTGATGAAAAGGTATGGAACCACCGAGAGTTCCGTGACTACGAGAGGGTTTGGGGTGACCACACTTTATTTATAATGACACGGACCACCTATGTGGGAATTAAAAGTCGTTCTTCATTCTTTCTTTAATCCCGTAGCATAGAAGTGACTTATGTGAATAATATCGGTGTTTATTAATTCTGGCAGATAGTTGTATGACTATGCTTCTATTTCTTTATATATAACTGTTAGGATGAACTAACTACTCCCTTCACCTGCCAGAGGGAAAAAGACTTAAACTGTGCCAGGGCCTTGCTTTCTCATCCTTTTTCTATTTTTATACTTTCAATTTTGCTTTTCACATTCTCAAACAGTATAGTATTGACATTCCATTCTGAAACTATAACTAAGCCTCTGTTCTTATCGCTAGATTGTTTTCAGCCTTAAACACATATCGCTGCCATTTACCATACCCTCCGGGTATTTGAAAAGTAGGAAAGATGGGTATCACGTTGGCTGCTGGAATGTTCTGAAGGAGCTTCCTGCAGCCCACAGCTGTTCAGGAGGGGCCGGGGGAGGGCTTTTGCTGCTACAGAAACAGCGGTGTCACCTTGCATTTGCTGTCCTTGGTGCTGTGTGTCTGTGTGTGTGTGCATGAGCATGCAAGTGTGCACCCACACATATGCCCAGCATTTGCATATGCCTGGCCCATGTGATTGTCCGACACAAGAGCTAGCCTCTAGGCTTTCGCCTCTTGACTTGAGACCACCCTGAATTTCCCCATCATGTCCTGAGTCCGACCAATTTGTCATCAGTAGATGCGCGAATAAACCACGTCATCTAAAGGACCCAGGAGGACGTATAGTCAGGACACAGAGCGAGGCTCAGTGACATTCTGGGGGGTGGGGCCAGCTCTCCAGCCCCCGGGTCCTGCAGCCACAGACAGGGTGGGTGCTAGGCCTGTCTCCCGCTCCAGCCAGCCTGGCGTAGCAGGCAGCCTTGCCCTGAGGGGCAGGCATCTCAGCAAGCGC
This sequence comes from Galemys pyrenaicus, assembly GCA_019455555.1. Taxonomy (NCBI): domain Eukaryota; kingdom Metazoa; phylum Chordata; class Mammalia; order Eulipotyphla; family Talpidae; genus Galemys; species Galemys pyrenaicus. The sequence goes on from JAGFMF010011768.1 coordinate 6,133,076, forward strand.
TGGGATGTGCTGTGGCCTCCAGGATGCCGGGAGATGACATCAGGGCCATTCAGACCTGGAGAAACGCCTTGTCTGTCCTCGTCGGCCTCCCAGGCTAACAGGCTGTGCGTGGCCATTCTTGAACTCAGCTGCTGGCTGTTGCTCAGAGCCAGGCCTCCTTACAGCTGTCGAGTTTCTCATCCTTCTCTTGTCTCCATTAAGAGCACAGAGAATTGGAGGTTAAGAAATGTACCCCAGGTGGGCCTCCCCGTGGCGCAGTGGGTTGCAGCCACTGCAGCACGAGTTCGGTCCCTGCCGCCAGCCAGGGTGTGATTCACACGGTGCTGCAGACCTCTCCTGCCTCGCCCGCCGCTCCCCTCAGCAGTGTGTTTCAGTCGATCTGCCTGTTCTGCTCCCCACTCTGTCTCTGGTGACTCCTCTCACCGCCCGCACCTCTGGCCTGTACCCCAGTTCTTGTGTGCATAAATAAATAAATCTTAAAAAGAAAAGAAATGTACCCAAGGTCACATTAGCTAGGAAGCCGCCCAGCTGGGATGCAGTCCTATCCCAGTGCACTATGTTCACTGAGTGAATGAGTGACGGAGGGCGAGAGGGAAGGAGGGCGGGGTGGAGAGAAGGGAGGAGTGGAGAGAAGGGAGGAAGCAAGGAGGGAAGAAGGCAGAGAAGCTCTGAATATATCCACCAAGACAATTCCCTAGTGTCTCCAGCACGGGGTGGGCACCTTTCCACCTTCCTCACAGCTGTGTCTTCCCAGCATCTTAAAGAGTAACTTATTTATTAAGCAAATATTAATATCTGCTGAATGATTCTTTCACATGCCATCTGTACCCCAACAATTTCCCTTCACACGCACGCATGCACACACACACACGCTTGGCATTTGCGGGCTGGGGGAGGAGGCCCCAGGATGCACTGAGGGCCCCTGGCCCGCACCCCCAGTGCCTGCAGAGTGATGGCTGCTGATGAGCAGGAGCTTGGCTCCATCACACCTGCCCTGAAGTCATCAGACCGATGCCCACCGGCTCCCACGAGACTGTGAGTCAGCGTAGTTCATGGTTGAGGGCGCCTGCCCACTTCAGTCTCCTGCTGTGTAGATGCCTTTAAGAATGGGCCTATGGCAGCAGCCCCAGGACCCCAACATTTGACACTGTTCTTTCCTGGCTTTCCCTCTTCTTGTCTCCTCTTCTGTCCCCACCCCGGGACGCGCGGCTTCTGTGGCTCTCCCCTCCTTTTGCCAGGATGGTGGGGAGGCGGAAGGGAGTGCTTACCCCTTTCCAGGGACGAACTCAGGAGAAGGGACTAGAGGGTCATCCTAGCCCCCCCCATGTCCCTCTGTGACCTTGGGCACCTGCCAAACACGTGAGACCTGTCAGCCACACACATGCTCTCGGCACCGCATGCACAAGTCACGCTCTTATTCCAACTCTTGAACCTCGCAAGAACCCTGAGAGAGGTGAGTTCTGTTCCTTCTACGTTATGGCTGCAGGAACAGGTCAAAGAAGTGAAGGAACTCTTCCAGTCACCGGCTAGTGAGGCACAACCAGGATTTGAACCCAGGGTGTCAACTGTAGGTGAACCCTTTAACCCCCAGCTATCCTATTATCTTCAGTCTCAGCACAAGGACATCCCCTTTCTTTGCACCCCGCCTCTCTAGAATGCAAGGACAAGCTCCTGTTTGGCTCACAGTCTCGCAATACGGTTGTCTCGATCCGCCCCCTGGAGTTGGGTGTGGTGTCAGTGGAAAGGGGGTTACTTGGTCGTCTCTGAGCCCTTTTGTTGGAGACCCATGATTTATTGGAGCCTAAAATACCGAGCTAGCATGGTCCTGCTGTTTATCTGAGCTGCAGATAATTAAGTATCTCCTGTCCCTGAGTGGGGGCGGAGGTGGCCGTCTTCCTTTTACACCCGCTTGCTGGTTTGTCATAAAAGGGCTGGCGTGCCCTGCCTCTCAGCTTGAGCCGGGCAGCGGTGGCTTCTAATCAGCCGAGTCTGAATTGCAGTAGGCTGAAGGGGGCGGGCCGTCAAAGAACAGATTTCAGACGCCGAGCCCTTGAGTTCTCGCATTTCCAGAGTCTGGGCTGGACCCCACAGCTTCATTTTGTTACGTTCCAAGGTTGGGGAAGCGGTCGGGCCCTGGAATCCGGCACAGCTGCGGGCTGGCGTGGTGGAAAGGGCTCACGCGATAAACTGCTGCTTGGAGCGGCGGCTGCGCTGGGCGGTATTCTGAGTGTTTCCACGCACTGATCTTTCATTCTCACTGCAGCCACATCGGCAGAGCATGTCCCTTCTCCCACTTTACAGATGAGGAAACTGAGGCACAGAGAGGTCGAGGAGCTTGCCCAGGGTTGCACAGGTGCATTACAGAGCCAACAATGATAGCACCCAGACAATTTGGGTTCAGAGTCCGTGATCTCAACCGCCATGCTAGGTGGGCTCTCCACTGGTTTGAACCCCAGTTCTACATCTTACAACTGTGTGGCCTGGAGCAAATCTTTTACCCTATTCTGGCCTCAGTTTCCCTATCTGCACAATGGGGCTTTGAGGTTTTCCTGGTAGAGGATGCATCTGGAGTTGGGGTCTCCTCCTAGGTGATGAGCAGCAAAGCAAAATTTTCTTCTGTCCTTTAACTGCTTGAGGGAGAGCAGGGATCGGGGCTTAGTCAATCTCCAGAGAACAACCAGAAAACATTCCCCTGCAAAAGCGGGGAAGTGACTCTCAACCATCAAGTCCAGCTCTACCCTGAGCCTCAGCTTGATTATTGTTGATATTTTAAAAATTTATATACCTGCATTTTCTTTTTCCTTTTAATGAGCTGGTAATTCTGAAACGTGTTAGAAAAAACTTCAAGCCAAGGGCAAAATGAAGCGTGTGTTTATGTAACTTGACACATCTCAGCCACGTTCAAGAATTCTGTGTCATTCCTGGTGCACTTGGGGGTTTAAAATAGCATCTTCCAAGAACAGGCCACTGTTGCCACGGCCACTGTACACATCAGGTGGGAAGAGGTGTCTTTCATTGCAAAAGATCTGAACAGCAATTGTCTTGGACAAAATATGAAGAATTGGAGGAGCTGGGGAAAGAAGGAGACCTTGAAGGAAGTGGAAGGAGACTAGAGAGGAGGGAGAATGGTCCAGTGTTGATCTCTCTGTGAAAGAACCCTCTTGAATGTCAAAGTATTCTGGGAGGTAGGGATACCTGGGAGGGGTGGGGCAGGGGTGGGGACCCAGGAGATGGAGAAAAAATAATATACCCCAATGGGCGGGCATCTGCTGCTCCAAGTTGCCTTTTGCAGACAGAACAAGCTTCAGGAAAGGAAATTCTCCCTGGGGTCTCCAATAGTCTTACCATAAATGTGGGCTGACGCTGAACAACATGGATTTGAATGCCAGGGGCCCACCCATGCGAGGATTTTTCTTGTAAATGCATGACGTAAACAAAGCTTGGGGAACACCATCCAGTATGATAAGTGTGTTTTCTTTTCCTGATGGTTTTCTTAATATTGTCTGGTCTCTAGCATACTCTAGTGTAAGAATACAAGCATTAACACATATAACAAACAAAGTATGGGTTATCAGCTGTTTATGTTGGTTAGGCTTCCAGCCAGTTACTAGTTAATTTTTGAGGGAATCAAAAGTTACACTTGAATTTTAAGAAGTGTGGGGTTTGAATCGCCTCCGAATCACCTTGGCTCTGCTGAATTGGGAGGGAGGTCACTATAGGAAGCTCTTGTGATGGTTAATTTGATATTCAACTTGACTGGGCTATGGGCGTTTCTGGATGAGATTCACATTTGAGTCAATAGACTGAAAAAAGCAGATTGCCCTCCCTCATGTGGGTGGGCCTCACCCAATCAGTTGAAGATCTGAACAGAACAAAAGGCAAGTAAGAGGGAACTTTGTTCCTGACGACATGAATTCCAACATAGAGGTTTTCTTGCCTTTGTATTTGAACTGAAAAATCAACTCTTCTTGGGGCTTGAGCCTCTGGCTTTTGACCTGAAACATACATCATGGATGTTCCTGTGTCTCCAGCTGGGTGACTGTAGATCTTGGGTTTCTGTGAGCCAATTCCTTTTCCTCTTTATATGCTGTTTCTCTGAAGAACCTTGGCCAACAGCCCATTATCCTCAGAAATGATGTGCCTCTGGATGCTTCCTCTGGTTAACAGGGACTAGGGGACTGGAGAAGACTGATTAAGATAAAGGAAAGTTGGCTCTACCCCTTTGAGAAACATCACGCGGTCCATCTGCTTCTGCTGTAGCCTCTTGCCCACAGGGCCTCCGGCAGCATCCTCACTAGGCTTGGCTCCTTTATGGGGGCAACACTGATGGCCCTCGGGCCTTAGCTTGGGGAGGCCGTTCTGTTGGCACAGGCAGAGGCAGGAACGTGAAGAACATGAACGCAGCTTTCTTAACCACTCTGATGCTCGGAGCTCCGCGGCATTCAGAACACTTCCGTTGCCAGGGGCCGCCCACATCCCTCCCCTCATTAAGTCTGAACTTCCCTGCCTCCTTCCCCCAGCTCCTGGCAACCACTGTCCACTCTCTGTCTCTGTGATTTTGACCATTAAGGGACCTCAGAGAAGTGGGGTCATATGGTACAGTCACCCTCACGCCCCTTTCTGTGCCTTCGGCTACCTGCAGTGCACGCAGTGGGAAAATATTAGGCACAATAAGATATTCTGAAGGCTGGAGAGACCATAGTCGTATAGCTTTTATTACAGTTCATTATTTTCACTCTTCTATTTTATGACTAGGTGTTGGTGATCTCTTGCTGTGGCTAGTTGATAAACTCTCTTGGGATGTATGTAGAGGAAAAAGCATAGTCTACAGAGGGGTCAGTACTGTCGTGATTTGGGGTGTCCACTGGAGCTCTTGGAACATATCCCTGTGGATAGGGTGGGGGGATCATGGAAAATGATGAGAGGAAGCGGAGAGGAAGTGTGCCATACAACACGTCCAAGTTCAGAGCCATGACCCAGCCACCACCCCTGCTCCTGGCTCGCTTAGCTCAGCAACGGGACAGCACTGCCATCTACCCTCAGAAGCTCCAGTTTCTGAAACTGGGGGCCAGCCTTGACCCCTTCTTATTTGCTGTTTCCCCAAATTGTCCTTCTGAAATTGTGTCAACCTCACCTCCTAAAATCGTTTCCAGTGTCCACTTTTCTCTGTCTCCATGGCCCCCACCCTGGTCCACACTGCCTTCTCTGTGTGGATATCAAAAGCCCCCAGGCTTCCACCGTGCTGCCTTCTCGAAAAGCAAAGCAGACCATAGCTCCCCGCTTTAGACACTTTCCAGAATTTGTCAGTGGGATAAAACCTACGTGGGCCTGCAGGCTGCCCCCACCTCGTCTCACCTGGCTGCTTCTCATCTGTTCTCCACCGCACCGCACCTCCTCCAGCTCCCATTCAACCCAGGGGCCTTTGTGCCCCTGTTCCCTCTGCCTCATCCCTTCCGCCTACCACCCTCTGCCTGGCTCGTGCTCCCTCTCCTCCGGGGCTCAGTGCTGGGTCATTTCTGGAAGCAGCTCCCCGCCATTTCCTAGTCTGTGTCTGGTCCCGCAGTGGAAACTGCTCTCTCCTTAGAAGCCTTCTCCACCCTTCATGGATCTCCGTCTGTCCGTGTATTGTTCACCGTCTGTCCCTCTGTTGAACTTGGCCTTGATGATGCAAAGCTGAGCTGTCGTGGGTCCCAGCGATGCTGGCCACACCCAACTCTCAGCGTCAGTGACCGGGGAGTATTAACTAACTCACGAACAGACATTCATCTTCCCACTTTTCCTACCCACCCCATGGCTGGGCCCCGGCGCTGGCGTGTCCAGATGCTGAAGCTGCGTGGCCCCCTGCCGGGTAAGGCTAGACTGTGGGTCCACTCCAGGGACAGACAGTCTCACCCAGAACCAGGCCAGGAAGGCAGCGAGGGGCGTGGCCTCTCCTCCCATCTCCTCCAGGGCAGAGCTGAGTCTAGACCAGCCAGAGTGTCTTCCTGATACAGAGGGGCCGGGAGGCTTAGGGGATGGGGACTGGCCAACCAAGGGACCAGGGTCAGCGGAGAAAGCCTCCTTCAGGGGCAGCAGGGGGACAGCACTGCAGCCCCTGAATTCGGAGCACGAACCTGCCCGCCATTCCTGCCCAGCCCCCAGCAGCTCTGGGGTGCTGCCTCTGCTCTCCTGGGGTGCACTTCCAGACCTGGAGAAAGCCCCCACTTGAGTTGCCAGCCCTGTGCTGTGGTGAATCCGCTGGGTCTCCATCCCCCTGGTCTTGCTCTGGGTTGGGTTGCCTGCACCCTAGACCCCTATCCTATACCACGTGGATATAAAATTCTGATGGTTTACCTGTTTCCATAACAACAAAACAAAGCCCCACGCTACTCCCACTGGTTATTTGAGGCATCGTAGGACTAAGGATCACTGCAAACAATTAAAAAAATCTGCATTTGGGCCTCCCTAGTGGCATTAGTGGTTGAGCTCTGCACTGAGGGGCTTCGGCAGTTCGATCCCCAGCCAGGGAGGGGCCCCACAGGGCGCAGCAGACCTCCTCTGCCTCGCCCGCTGCTCCCCTCAGCTGTGTGTTTCAGTCCATCTGCCTGTTCTGCTCCCCACTCTGTCTCTGGTGACTCCTCTCACCCCCCACACCTCTGGCCTGTACCCCAGCTCTTGTGTGCATAAATAAATAAAAATCTTAAAAAATAATAAAATAAAAAGGGTGCCCGTGACATTCCTAGGTAACAAAGGCCTTCTTTCCACCCTGGGTTAAGTGGCTCCTTTTGCCTGGGCTCCCCCTCCCCACGCAGCCTCACTGCTCTCCTGCCCTCCAAGTGAGACAGCCTCCTCCCTGCGTCTCTCTCTCTCCCCCCCTCCCTCCCTTGTTTGGGCTCCTGTGAACACTTCCCCGGTGTTTGCCAGGATGTGATGCTGAGCAAAACCCTTTCCTCCCAGATCACTGTAAGCTGCCAGTGGAAGCTACCTGCTGTTACTGACAGCATTTCCCCCCATTTTTGTACTCCTTTACTAAACTATTTTTATCAAGTGACTCAGCACTTCCAGTGCTTCCGGTCTGTTCTGGACTTTCTGGGTTGAAAGCCCCACGTCCCAGAACCCGTTTCCATGCCTGGTTCCAGGTTCCAGGTGTGCAAGAGGAGCAGGAGGAAGGTGCAGGCTGCAGAAGAGAGGCCTGGCTGCGGAGGGAGGTGATGGGACAGAGGGCCACGGAGGTTCCAGCTCCCCTCACTACCCTTTGCTCACACCAGCTTGTCTTCTGCCTGCCCACCCTGCTGACAGCCAGCGGCCCGTGCTGTGCCCGTGCCTGGGCCCGAGTCTTCTGCACACTGGCAGCCGAGTCAGCAGCCCCCAGGCCTGCCCGAGCCTGATTCTCAGAGTCTCTGGCTGGGCTCCTGTGCTTCACCTCCCACAGCCAGAACACGGCTTCCCAGCAACTCCCAAGATTGTGACTGTGAAAGGACTGAGTCCCGCGATGCCTCCTCCCCTCCTAACCCTCCGAGCTTCTGCTCCCCACTGAGCCCTGACTTACACACGCCCCAAGAACCTTGAAGGAAGCAGCCAGTGGCGAAGGCAGCAGAGAGTCCATCTTGCACTGCCTGCTAATTCTCCAGCTCTCCTCCCTCCTCCACACTGGTTCTCAGCCCTGATTGCCCGTGGGAACCCTGGAGAGTTTTAGGAAAATACTGGCACCTGCGTCTCACTCCCAGAACCTGATTTGATGGTCCAGGGTGCAGGTCAGCCATCAGGAGTTTTAAAAGAAGTTGTTTCTCCCACTGCACAAACATCCCCTCCCCTTTCCCTGGGTAAACGGGAACTCCGGGGTCTGGGAGCTGCATGTAGATGACACATCTCCTTGCATTGCTTCCACAATGTTTCTTATGAGAACTGGCATCCGCCAGGAGGTGGGCAGTCTGCGGGTGAGCGAGGCCGCCTCCTTGGCAGGCTCAAGGTCCCGAGTGCTGCGGCGGCTCCAAGTCGTGATTGGAATCGGGACGCTGCTTGTGGTCTCCCTGGCGTGTGAGATGCCGAGGCCATCTGTCGTCTGCATCCTCACGCTAGTCGCCAGCAACCACGGAGTCAGCGCTTCGCTGTATGGGCTGCTGGGTGTGCCGGGAAAATGAGAGCACACGTCCTGAAAGCCAGAACCCAAAGCCGAATGCGTGACCGTGCAGGAGCCGTTTCCCCTGCACTCCCCTCTCCACTGGTCTCGGCCCTCTCCAAACCTACGTGAGGTCTCCTGTGCATCTTTAAAATAACTGAGGTGAACAAGCCGAGAGCTGGGAGACAGGAAGTCCTGGGCTCCCCCAGCAGCAGGGGGAGTTTGGAAATTGAGTCGCGGGGAGAAAGCAGCTATAACTTGGCAGAAATTCTCCTCCAGCTCCAGGACTGAGGAACTGCCGCCTCAGTGTCCTCCGCTGTAAAACTGGTGCAGTAGCAGTCCTCACCCCCAGCGCTGGAGCGAGGAGGGAATGGAATCCTGCCCCGACAGAACGCAGCTGGAGCCCAGCCCTGTGGCCTGTCCCGGGCCCCACCCTTCATGCCCCGTGTGGCGCTCGGTCACCAGCACATTGCAAGGGCTTTGGGGACTCTGTGCCAGCAGCAGGAGCAGACACCAGATAGAGATATTTTCATTGCACCAAACTTGCTTTCTTGAAAAACAGGAGCGGAGATGTGAGAACATGTGGTCCCGGTACCCAGCACGTAGTAACTGCTCCGTGAACGCCAGCCACGTGCCGGCCTCCTGAGAAACTGCCAGATGCGCAGTTGGCACTGAAACGCTTTCGGTGGATTGTGTTCCGAAGAAGCCAGCGAGCCTTCATTATGCTTTTCAAATAAAAATTAACTAAAACTGGAAAAAAGGGAAGCACACATTCTCCATGCCGTGTGGGGACATCGTATTGTTTAATTTTTATTTCGTTTTTATTTCATTATCGGGCAGGGCGTGTGTATTTGGCTTTGTTATTTACATGAGGTTGGAGTGCTGACAATGAGTTACACGTTAACGTGTGGATCTCGTCCAGTGGGAAAACTAATCCTTAAGGTTAGTTTTGCTGTCCTGGACGCTGCTGGCCCGGCCTTCAAACCTTGGCATCTCATCCTCAGACTGTGCCTCAAAGGTGCCTGTGGATCTAGTTCTTAATGCCCCAGGACAGAGCTCTGCCGTCTTAACTGGTTCCCTTATCCAGGGGTTAAATACGTTTTTGACAAGTGGCCATTCTATGGATGAGTCACGATTTACATGTTGAAACTATGCTTCGGCATGACCATAAAAAATCCAGGTTCCAGGGCCCTCCCTGGTGGCGCAAGGGGTTAAGTCTCAGCACTATGGAGCTCTCCGCAGCCCCTGCAGCACGAGTTTGATCCCCGGTCAGGGAGGGGCCCCACATGGCGCAGCAGACCTCTCCTGCCTCGCCTGCTGCTCCCCTCAGCAGTGTGTTTCAGTCCACCTGCCTGTTCTGTTCCCCACTCTGTCTCTGGTGGATTCTCTCACCCCCCGTGCTTCTGGCCTGTACCCCAGCTCTTGTGTGCATCAATAAATAAATCTTTAAAAAAAAATCCAGGTTCCAGACTGACCCAGGGGCCCGTCATTTAGTTGGGTGGGAACAGGCTGTGTGAGGCTCCCCGCTGAGCATGGGGTGAGGCAATGGGCAGGACCGGTCAAGGATCTCATATCACTGATGGGGAGATAGGAAGTGTATAAATGGCCCCTTCCACCGTGCGCAGAGAATAGCAGTCCTGGCCACCTGGCGCTGGCCCGGCGCCCACTGTGGGCCAAGCACCGTCCGCCGGAACAGCAGTCGTACCGCCTGCCAGCGGTGGACAAGGCCGTTCCGAGACAGGCATCGGTCAGGACGAAAGGATGGCGCCCCCATCAGTGTCTGAAAGCACAGGCAGCCGTGCCCTCTGCAGACCCCCCCGGCAGGCAGTGAATGACTGCTGATCCCCTGGCCCAGCTTTGCCCAAGCGGTCCCACCTTACAGGGGAGGGTTGTTAGGAGCAGTCAGAGAATCCTGTCTCCAGACCACATCCAATCCCGAGCGGCTTCCTTTAAGCCACCCCCAAAGCACTTACAGCGTGTCCGCATCTCACAGTCCTGCTAACTGCTCGCGCTGACCCCTCCCTGGGCAGCCCCGAATTAAGGGGCAAGGGAACCAGGTACTGACCCACGGACAGGCCAGACTCGAAAGTGCCGTAGGATGGAGAAAACTGTCCCCGCTGGTGCTTCCGGGAGGGAGGATCTGTGCGGCTGGCCGCAGCCACTTGGGAGAGAAGCTTGTTTCCCTCAGGATTCTTGACTGCAAATAACAGCAGCTAACTCGCCTGCTTGGGCAAAATAAACTACTGGAAAGGGTGATGGGGTTGGGGGATGGAGCGCGTATATTTCAAGAGAGTCGGGGGGCCAGGCTTAGAACCTGGATGGAATCGAGAGGGCCCCAGAGGCTGGTCACAGAAAACCTGGCCAACAGGCCACAAGGCCAGCCTCACCGTCCGGCCAGCTCTGTCTCTGCCCAGTGGCCGAAGTCTTGGACTTAAGTTCCTGGTTGGCTGAGCCTGGAGAGTCGGGGCCGGGATGCCCCCTTTTAAAATTTTTCTAATGAGATCTGACACCATGAACAGTTTCCTCAGAACTAGAGCTTGGATATTAAACAACCAGAAATTTCCATTTTTGTCCATGACAGGAGAGCCCAGCCCTCCACAAAGGGCCACAGTGGCTAACAGGGAAGGGTCTCAGACCTGTGTCAAGTGGGGGGCTCTGTCTGCAGGGCTTTGCTTTTTTGAAGCGGGTTATGCCAAGCTGGTGCCAGAATCGAACTCTTTGGACAAAAAGGACAGGAGCCGGGTGGAGCTGAGAGTGCGGGTTCTGTGGCCTGGCCCATGCAAGTGGGCAGGGTGGTTGGCTTGGGGCCTAGGGCCTGGGGCCTGGGCCTTACAGAACTTGAAGGGATGATGCTCAGTGAACTAAGTCAGAAAGAAAAAGAAAACAACCAGAGGGTCTCACATATAGGAGGATTATAGGGGATCAACAGATAAAAATTAACAAAGCCACAAACAAAACAATAATAAACAGGTAACTACAAATAGAGCCATCTTCAGGGAAGAGGGAGGGAGTGGGATCAAGGCCGGGATGGAAGAGCACAAGGGACTTTGGTGACGGTGCACAGGGGAACTGGTGGTGGAAACTCTTTGGGGACGACACCTAGAAAAGAAAGCAAAGGTTGTAAAAAAAAAATTAATGCGTGAGTCAGAACTTTATCTGCCAGTGAAAGCAAGGCTTTTATTTGAGGTCCTCAGGGAATGGCCACTGGGAAAAGTCACTAAGTGCCCCAGGGGGGAGAAAAAGACAAAGCTGTGTGACCCATAGCACTGCCTCCCACTGGCAAGCCAATAGGACTACCTAAGGGGCGGGGGGAGGAAACCACGCACAGGTCCTCCCGGAAGGACACGCTGTAGCCCGTGACATCAGCAGCCTGTGGCGATCTTTGCAGAGTGCTGGTGCCGTCCTTCCGGCCCCTCATTCTGGGTGTCAGGAGCTGCCTTTGGGGGTGCTGTGTGTGGTCGTTCATTCGAGCCACAAGCGGCCAAGCATGATGGACGTGCAGCTGTTCTGTATCCCCCATGGCCAGGGACTCATTTTTTTTTTTTTGGCACGCATTTTCCTTTTATTCCCATGTAAGAACAGGACAAGAAAGAGTCAGACAATTTTCTGTACTTCCCTTTGTGAAAAGGCATCAGAAAATTTAGTTAACTTGGCTAGAGGAACTCATCAGTTGTATTACTTTCTTGTTTCTGCTGCAACAAATTTCCACACACCTGGGGGCTTAAAAGAACACGGGTGTGTTGTTCGTTGCACAGTTCTCTAAGTCACATGGCTGACACAAGCCTCCCTGGGCAGCTCAAAGCGATGCCGGCAGGGCTGCATCCTTTCCACACACCTCGAGGAAAGTCAGGGTTTTGTTCATTTTGAGTTGTTGGTGGAATTCAGGTGCTTGCGGTGGTAGGACTGAAGTGGCATTTCAGGGATTCATTTTGGATGTTCCCTTTAGCCCTTTCAGTTTCACGATTTCGCAGTCACCTCCAGGGTTGCTAAGATTTTCCTTTCGTCCTTGGCTGCTCAGGTGAAAGAAACGACAGCTCTGCCTTTGCTGTGTGGCCAGCACGCTGGGGGCGGGGGGCAGGGGCGCTGGCTCAGGACTGCCTTTGCAGCTCAGGGCGTTCCCTGGAGCTGGGCGACTGGCTCAATGAAAACAACTTGGTTTTCTAGCAAGTCTGTGAGTTGTGCTTGATACAAAACAGGGAAGTGTCTATTACCCAGCTCAAAAGCATTTTCAAAACTTGGAGGTGGTTTAGAAGGTGGAAATGATGGGAGGGGGCTAAAGCCAACCCCCCAGGAATCTTGGGACTGCCAGTGGCCGAAAGGATCTTAAAGGGTTCTTGAACACACAGGTGGGGCAAAGGTGGGCCACCGAGCAGGAGGGGATGACTGGTGTCGTTGGGGGCCTTCCCTGTTGGGGCGCTATAGGGGTGCTGTGGGGCTGGAGTTGGAGTGTCTTCCAAGTTTTGTCTCCATTCCTTGCCAGCTGTGTGTCCTTGGACAACTTACTTAACCTTGCTGAGCCGTCTTTAAGTGAGAGTGGTGACAGCAGCTCTGTAGATTGTGAGGATAAAAGAAGATGGTGCTGGGCTCCTCTCTAATCCCCCCCCCCCCCAGGTTTGTGCTGAAATGAATGTTAGCTTTTGTTAGCATCAGCATGAAGGAGAGATGGAGGGAAGGTTGGAGAAGAGATTGCACTGGCTGGAACTCAGCAGGTACCGAAAAAGGGAGCCCAAAAGCTGAGAGACCTCAGAACTGAAGGGGTATTGATAGCCCAGTGGAACCAGCTCACTTGAGTTATGGACACTTAATTGGATTCCTCTGAGGTGACTCACTGCCTTTGATAGATTCTCTTGCCCTCCCCGCGTTTCAGATCATGGGATCTGAAAAATTTCCACTGACATCTGCGGCCTTGAAACTTTGTTGCAATAAAAATCCAGGATGGTGTGTGCTTCCTGCACCCCACCTGCCAAGCTGCCTTCCGCACAGGTGATGTGCTAGAATCACAGAGGCAAGAGGAAAAACCTTTAGAGGGTGCACTGTCTACTTAGGGTGAGGCATCAATATCTAGGAGATTCTTAGGGGGATGAGCTGTGGTATGACAAAGAGGTGTGGTGCTGTGGAGAAAGAGGACCTGATCCCTTCTGGAAGCATCTGGAAGGCTCCAGAAGATGCTGGGGCTGTCTTGAAGTTCCCGTAAAAATCTGTCTGAAACAAAGTGATCTGAGCAAGGAAGGAAGGGGTATTGAAGGATGCGAGTTGGGAGTCACGTAGGCACGCAGGTGGGCTGCTAGTGTGGGAACTCTGTGACCGGATGTGGTCTGCAGAGACTGGGACATGGAGGGACTGTCATTGTGCCTGAGACCTGAGACTGCCATGTTCACCTCTCTGGAAAGGAGTGGTGACCCTTTAAAACAAAACCTGGAAAATGCTTTTTAAATTATCTAGATACTAGATGCATATTCTAAAAAGAAAAATGTTAAAACACAGAGAAGAAAACTTTCCTTCAAAATAATGTTACATTTTGAGAGCAATCCTCCTTTTTTCTATGCATGTGAAAGTTGCAATTCAAAGAAATTCAAAAAGTATCCCTTAATCAGTTTTTCTATGGTTTATTCACTTATATTAGTAACATCTCTTCCAAGCATCATTTTTCATGCCTGTATAACATTCCATTAAGCATCTGCACCATAATTTCTTTCAGCAACCCTCTGTTATTGCTGGACATTTAAGTTGCTTGCTGCTTTATTACTATTGCAGATAAGACTATATCACATATCATAATAGCTAGATATTGATGGCCCCTTAATCATCTCCATAGGATGAAAACCTGAGAATCGAGCCACCAGGCTAAAGAGTTCAATGTTCTAAGGCTCTTGATATATGTTTCCAAATCCCCAGTTTTCAATTCCCATCCATCCATTGGTCATATTTTATACATCTCCCTGGGCTTTTCTTGATGCCTTCTCAAGCTCCCCACTTCCTTGGGACTTTGTCAGCAAGAGCTCTCCAGTGGAAGTGGACAGGGCTATGGGGAGGCATCACCCCATCATTCTAACTATTGCATCATTCTAACGAAGGCGTCGCTCCACCCCAGCACAGACACACAGGAAAGGGCACAGACCTCACGTATTCGGCCTGATGAGTTTTTTGTGTCAGTCATTTCCCTTGAATCAAAAGAGACACTGTCTAGAAACCCCCTGGAGGAGAGGAGAGGACATTGTGATTGAGGGAGGTGACATTCTTTGAGGAACAGAGTGTCAAACCCAGGAATGAGGTTCTGGTGACAACCTGGGGAGAAGTTAGTTGGTGCGTAGACCACACAAAGCCCTTGGGGAGCAGACAGGCAGGTGGGTCTGCCGCCAGGGGTCCCAAAGGTGTCAGCTGTATAGATGGGTCACCTCATCCCTTGGTCCCAGCACGATGCTGAGAAGTGGCAGGGCCAGGGCCTCCCTGGAGATTTCGCCACACTTCTCCCCCGGGGCTGCATTTAAGCTCTTGAATCCTGTGAATGCTAAAGCAATGCATCATCCATCATCTCAGCACCGTCTGGCTTGAGGAAATTGAAATAGCAGAGGAAAGTGAGACTCATCCTTTGACGCAGGGATGTTGGCTGAGGTTGCAGCCAACATCTGTGAGCGTCTGTGAGCTCACAGCCTCACCTCTTCAGCCAGGGCAGGAGCGGACAGAAGCAGCCTTTCCTGTGCCCCCACCTGGTGCGCGCCAAGCCCTGGGCTGCCTGCCCCATACCACCCCAGGCACCTCATTGCTCCCTGGGGGCAGAGCCCGAAGATGAGGTGATGCTCTGTGGCGCAGTGAATAGTGGGGCCGGGCCCTGCTCAGGCCAGGCTGGTCAAAGGCAAGTGACCCCCTCTCTGTGCTGGCAGAACAGGCTCTCGGCATCCCAGAAGCCCCCGGTTCACACGTGAGCGAGCCCAGGTCTGGGCAGGGGCAGGACTTGCCCGAAGTGGTCATTGTGGTGTAACAAGAAACGGAGTGTTCTTTCTCCCTGGTTGCTGACACAGGCTCCTAAAGCTCTCGGAACATCCCGAGTGACCGTCCTAACTGATCTGTTGTCTGCTCTTTTGGTCTTTGGCCCTGGCTCCCTAGTTCCACGACCCAGGAATGTCTTCTGTATGCAAATGAGATGGCTGTCCTGTGGCTGGGACCCTGGGCAGCTTCACAATGGGGACCCGGAAGACCAAGCACAGTGGGATGCTTGGAACTGCACCCCCTTTCTCCCCACGGCCAGGCTGGTGTATGGAAGCCCATCTCTGAATCACGCCTGTGTGCTTCATTTGGCGCCTTTGTAACATTTTCTACTACAAACTAGTAAATGCAAACAAATGTTTCCTCGAGTTTTTGAGCAGTCCTAGCAAATTATTAAGCCTGATTTATAGTCGAGGGGCTGGAAATACAGGGGGCCCTGACTTGCAGCTGGCACCTGAAGTGGGGAGCAGCCTCGTGGGGCTGAGCCCTTTGCCTGTGGGGTCTGCACGAACTCTGGGCAATGAGTGTTTGAACTGACTTAAATTGTAGGATGCCCATGTGGTGTGTCCACCAAGAACTGAAGCCTAGAGTGTCTAGAAAATTTTCTCTTTTCTTCGGAGAGGAGGTTTGCAGCCGGACCTGGGCTCAGTCCCAGACGCTGCATCCCAGGCCAGCACACCCTCTCTTAGACCAGCCTTACCTCTTCCCATCCATGCCCGCAAACCCACCACACCCACAACTCATAAAAGGAGCCAAGTAAGTATCATTTTAAAAAGTCAGCCCTTTCCTCTGCTAACTGCTTCTACTTCCTACCTTGGTCTTGGCTAGGTTTCCATTAGGCTCCAGACCATGTCATTTTCAAAGATATTTTGTAAAGCAGAACACTATTATCCTGACAGAGACACATAATGCCCAAACTGGTAAAATGACCGATTGTCCTCATCGTCCCCATCATGGAAAAACTGGGATGCAGGGTGACTCGGCTGGCTCTTTTCCTTCTGGCATTAATCAGATTCTCAGAGGTGACGTCTCTCTCCGGAACCTGCTGGCAGCAGCTGAGTCTGATTTCCAGGCTTCAAACTAATCATGCGGAGAACTGGGTTAATGCGACTTACACAAAGTCCCAGCCAAGCTTCAAAAGTGCTTTGCATGAAATATTTAAATGTTTCTCGAACACCATGATTTAATGGCGTTGGATCATTATCATGAGGTGGCGCCGGCAATAAGCGTGGCATATTATGTATGGTTTGGTCTTATTTTACTTTATAGGCGCATAGCCACATGCATTATCAATGAAGATGTCTCCAGCTGCAAGAAACAGAGCAGGGTTTGAAATCTAGGGTGACCAGCCACCCTGGTTTGCCTGGAAGTCAGAGGTTTTCTAGGACAGGGGACTTCAGTGCCAGCGCCTGCACCATCCCAGGCAAACCTGGACATTCTACTTAAATTATACAGAGAATTTAAGGTGCAACCAGAGGCAGGTGGGCTGAGGGCCAGTGGATGGCTCGTGATATCTTCCGGGGCCAGGTTCTTCTCACCCGTGTGCCATCTCCCTGCAGTGACTGCAGGAACCTCAGGACTGTGAGGGGCTCGCACCCACGAGACCGGTCACCTTGCGAGAGGGAGCCGGCTCCCTTTCACATCTGCTTGGCCCCATCTTGGTGAGCACTGGCTGCAGGAGGTTCACAAGTGTGTGGCAAAGGCAAACGTGATTACTATGACTGGCTCTGTGAATTAAATCCTTCCCCCTGGCCCAGATTCATAAATTGAAGCCCTAATCTCCCATGTGGTGGCATTAAAAAGTGGGGACTCTGGGAGGGGTGAGGGCTCATAAATGGGACCTGTGTCTTTATGAAAGAGATGATTTTTTAAAATTTTATTTTATTTATTTTTTTAAAGATTTATTTATGCATACAAGAGCTGGGGTACAGGCCAGAGTCGCGGGAGGTGAGAGGATTCACCAGACAGAGCGGGGAGCAGACTGACTGAAACACACTGCCGAGGGCAGCAGCGGGCAAGGCAGGAGAGGTCTGCTGTGCCATGTGGGTCCCCTCTCTGGCCGGCAGCAGGGATCGAACTCGTGCTGCAGTGGTTGCGGTTTGCTTCATTGTGCGTTGCGTTGCTTAACCCGCTGTGCCACCTGGGAGGCTCTTGAGATTTTATTTATTTATGCATACAAGAACTGGGGTACAGGCCAGAGGTACAGGGGGTGAGAGATTCACCAGAGACAGAGTGGGGAGCAGAACAGGAAGATCTACTGAAATCCACTGCTGAGGGGAGCAGTGGGGAGACAGGAGAGGTCTGCTGTGCCAATGTGGGTCCCCTCCCTGGCCGGCAGCAGGGATCGAACTCGTGCTGCAGTGGCTGCGGTTTGCTTCATAGCGCGTTGCTTAACCCACTGCGCCACCAGGGAGGCCCCTCTCTCTTTTATATCTTTGCCATCTTGTTTCTGGAAGATGGCCGCTGGTTCCTCTGTCAGCTGTGTGGTTCTAACCCAAGGTTTCTCAAGCTCCGCATGACGGACGCTGTGGGTTAAACGATTCCCTGTTTAACTGGCCACTGCAGGATGCTCAGCGGCATCCCAGGCCCCTCCCCACCAGATGCTAGTGACAGACCTCCCTACACACACACACACACACACGAGTTATGACAACCAGGCATCACCAGATGTCCCTGGGGACCAGCACTGTCCTCACCGAGACCCACCGACACAGCGAGAGAGCCGGCCTCTGCGCTGCTGGGAAGAGGGTTCTGGAGCCCCTCCAGTGGAACGACAGCCACAGGAGCCCGCGGGAACATTGTGCCCTCCTGGCACATCCCCCAGGCTCACTGGAGGCAGCTGCCACCTGCTCAGACATTGTAGGGCAAGGCTGGGGATGCGTCGGGCACACTCTGGCAGGGGGTGTGGGAGCGGCAGGCAGCCTCTGCTGCTGGCCCCAGCTGCTGGCCCCTGCTGCTGGCCCCGGCTGCTGGCCCCGACTACCGAGCACTGGCATCAGAGTGGGGAACGGGGGCTGTTTTGAGCAGCAAAGGCAGGAGGGTGACGCTAATGAAGGGAGGCCTTGGTTAGGGTCTTGGCAACGCCACTGCAGAAGGTGACAGAAAGTTCAGGAGACTCGGAGGAGTGGCCTATCCCCGCCAGCTGAGTGGCCAAGGCGCATCCTTTAAGAATATCTCCGCTCCCTCTGTTCCCTCCTGGGATGCTTTCTCAGGAGCAAATAGGAGAATGTGCCCGAACTGCTCATGCCAACCCTGATCCCACCACGGCTCCCATCCACTTCGCAGGGCCCGACAAGCTCTGGTTTTGTGTTCACCTTCTGTCACCACCTCCAAAGTTTCAGCTCAGGAGGGCAGGGACTTGTTCTCGCTGCTGCATCCTTGGAGCCTGACCATGGCAGACATAGTAGAGCTCCATAAAGATGTGCAGAATGAAGGCAGACACACACGCGCGTGTGCACACACACACACATACACACAGAAGCGATCTACGAACACCTCAACAGCCATAGACGTGTCAAGCCCTTTGTACTCTGGCTGTCTTTCTGAGAACCTAGAGACCCCTTCCCAAATAATCCAGCCTGAAAGATTATACTCACATAAAAAGCCTTATGTGAGTATGAATTGATGTTCCTCCTACAGCAGCCAAAATAGCACAGATGTACAAGACTAGGACATAATTAAAGCCATCCTGATAAATCTGCTTGATGGAATTCCAGGCAGTCATTACACATACTACAGTAAGATGAGGTAATATTGTGACACACACATGCAAGACCATAATGCATGATGTACATTCTGCAGATTACTACACTGATATTATAGGAGAGAGCATCTTTCTCTTCTGTGGTGAATTTGGAAATTCCTACCTCGATGCAAGTGTTACTATTACTTCACTTGACCCAGTAGTTGCTTTTCTAGGGATTAATCTTCCTAGGGACTTATTTATTTCTATGAATTTGTCTTAGAAAAATGTATCAGGCAACACACAAACGTGTATGGTTACAGGAATAGTTAAATCAGATAATCAATATAGTGGTATACTACACAGCCATTAAAAATGAAACTTGCATGTACTTACTGCATGGAATGCTCAAGAAATATCATTAAGCTTAAAAAAAATTGCAAAATGCTTTTGTACCATGAAAACAATGTCACATATGTTAGTATAATCATTAATGTTAAAAAAAATCTAGAGGCATATATACCTAACCTTTGCTAATGGTTATTTCTGAAGGACAGAGGGAGATTTTTTCCTCTATGGTCAGAATTTCTATAATGTTTAAAATTTTAACATAGCAGAAAATAGAAACACTGGATCTGAGACTTGAACTCACTAATGTACACTAACAAAAGCCAGGCACAGAAGATGGGAAGTGATTTGCAGTGGTTGACCATTTCCTAGTAGAGGGATAATGGACATCAATCAAGAGCATGTGTGACCTTCCTACCATCCCTCTTTAAACCAGGGTGGGGTATGAGGGTCTAGAATGTTCTATCAACATAACCTGTTGTGCTGTGATGGCCTGTCTCCCCAGGATGGATGACATCCAGCTTTGCAATGCCATCATGGACCTGAAGCAAGAGCTGCAGAACTTGGTCGCTATCCCAGGTAACCATGGGGGAGTCCACCCCAATATGCCCTCACCTACCTCATCCACACCCCTTAGGTCTAGAAGACAGAGTTCATCTCTTCTCTTAGACCAGTCACATTCTTGCAACGCAGTGCTCCCAAATCTTGTGATCAAACACACTTCCACATCAGGCAGACCCAGGTTCAAGTCCTAATTCTGACCACCTCCTTGACCTTGGGCAAGCGACTGTATTTCTCAGATCCAATGTCTCCTCCTCTGAAATGGGCAGTAATATTAATAGTGCCTTACTCACTGTGTATAAATCTCTTTGTGATAAATGAAGTAATGCAAATGTGCTTAGCTTGATGTCTGGTCCAAAGTAAAAGTCCAGTAAACATTAGCAATTAGCATTAATATCCTGTTGGGGAACAAACAATATGGTAGCTGTGAGCTCTGACTTTGTAGTCAAACCTAGATCTGCTTATTAAATAACATGACCTTGGGAAGGTGCTTTTCCAAATACTCATTTCTTCACCTGTAAATTGGGACAATAATAGTGTCTATCTTGTAGAGTCGTTGTGGGGTTGATTGAGGGACAAAACACGCAAAGTGCTTAGCACAGTTCTCATCCTGTAGTAATTGCTCAGTAAATCATCATCATCAGCATCGTCGTCATCATCATCAACCAAACATTTCTACCCATCATTCAGGTCATAGTTTATTTGCCCCTTCTCCCCAGAAAGCAAAATAAAACAATAGCATAGAGTAAGAACAGCTGACTGTTCATGAACTCACTATGCAGCAGGCAGTGGGCCTAGTGTTGACTTGGTTTATCTCTTAAAACCTGCAACAATTTATGATTATCTATGCTAGGAGCGTGGCTGCCCAAGGTGGTCAGGGGGGCACTCCCAGAGCCACACAGCTTGGAAGTGGAGGACCTGGGTGTCAAGGCAGGGCGGATGCTAAGTGAGAGCTTGGAGCTGAGACAGGAGTTACAGGCCAGGCAGGAGGCCACTAGGAGGCCACGGGAAAGGTGGGGGTGGCCTGGACTGAGGGTGATAAGGGAGATGAGAAGCAACTTGAAGGGTTACACCAGCAGACGTGTGGCGATGTTAGGGATCAGGTGTGGTGCCAGAAGACTGGGAAAGCTAGCAAACCAAAGGTTAATAGGTGGTGGGTGGGTAAAAATGGAAAGCAAAAGGGTCACATGAGGAGCAAGGGGTGGGGCCTGGAGGTGAGTAGGTGGGGCCTGGAAATTGGTGGGTGGGACCTGGAGATTCAGTGGGTGGAGTCTGCAGACAAGTCACCCACTTTTTATCTTCTGAAGGGATTTGAACAGAGGGAACTTGAAGCAGGTTTACACACCCTCCTTCCAATTTCCTCAGTCCTCATTGCCAGCCCCATGTTCTTTCCTTAGTCTTCTCTTTGGCCTTTTAGCCCTTGGCATCTGGACCAGGGCTGATGACAAGCAGCAGGGGTGACTTTCACCCCACAAATTTGTTGGCCTTCACAGGAGAGTAATTCCCGCCAGCACCTCACCTCAGCCCCTCACTCTGCCTCCCACAGCAGGCCCCCCCAGCCCCCCTTCATTGTTACCACAGTGCCCGGGCAGAGTCCAAGCTGACAGCTCTATGACCTCCTGCACTTGAGTCTCATGTGGCTGAAGGGTCAAGCTGCTTCTCAAGTTGGGTAGAGCCGCTCCAAGCCTAGCCCCAGAGCGCTCCCAGTAGTTACACTCAGCAGTTTCCTTGCCGATGCTTTCTTGTTCCCAGAAAAAGAAAAAACCAAGCTGCAGAAACAGCGAGAGGACGAGTTAATCCAGAAGATCCACAAACTGGTGCAGAAGAGGGACTTCCTGGTGGATGACGCCGAGGTGGAGCGGCTGCGGTGAGTGGGTGGCGGGCCCAGCCCCGGTGCTTCCCGACTGCCTCCTGCTCCAGGGACTGAGCCGACCCTACCAGGCGTGGCCTGGGCAGACGCCCCCAGACACTGGGTCCAGAGGAAGCCCAGCCGTCTGGCCTGAGGGCCCATTTCCCATTTAAGAGAAATTCAAACCCATTTCCAGAAAATCCTGCAAAAGCCCGTGGGTGGGTCTGCAGACATCACCTCACTGAATGACAATCACTTAGTGAATGTCCTTTAAGGGAGAGACCAGTGAGAATCACAGCACATAACACACTGTTGCCCTTGCGTTCTCCCCACTCGTCGAAGCAACTTTTAGAAGCAACTTCTAGAAACTTCTAGCACTTTCGACAGAAAGTGTCCCCTGTACTGACCTGTTTCCTTGCCTGCCCTCTACACTTCCCAGCTTTGCTCTGTCTTTGCTCCACTGCCCTTCGGACCATTTGGGTAAGATGCCACCTTGCTTACCATTTGGGTAAGATGCCACCCTGCGGCCACAGTGCACCTGCAGACTCCCAAGGAGGCAGGCACAGGAGAGATGTGAATGGTGATTTTTGAATATTTTTGTCCTGAAGCAAAGCATATGGGCTCCCCATAAGGAGAGAGGCTCACAAGGCCTCTTCCAACCCAGAGGACAACTTTTATTTTATTCTCTGGGTCCCTGTAGCTCCTCTGAGGGTCCTGGGATGCACCTTGCTTCACTCAGTCAGGCTGGGCATTAGCGTTGCTCCTGGTGGCCCCTGGAAGAGCTGGGTGACGTGCTCTCTTAGACCTGCCCTCAGGAACACAAGTGTCAGGGCGACCTAAAAGTACAACATCAGGAAAAGTATCACTCAGCTCAGTGAACCTGGCAGTTGAGGCTGCGTCCCGTAACACCCCGCTTCTGCTCCGGTCACCCTAATGCCAGATAGGCATTTACTCCATCCTTGATGTGCATCTCTGCTTCAGAGCAGGCTCATAAAAGACAACATACATACATCAACATACACAAATCACCCATACATAACCCACATCAACATGCATGTACACCATACAAGCACCAACACATAACACAGGCCCCCACGCCACCAACACGTAGGCATCATTCACATGTAACATGCCACACTACATGCATCAGTCACACAGAACACACAATGTACACATGCCATTTGTCTGTAACAGATACGAACACGACACCCACACATAACATACAGCATGCATGTACCACCCGCATAGAGCACACACAAACACACATGCACCAACACACCTTGCCCACTCCAATAACATATAACACAGCAACCTGTGTGTACATCACACAGGACAAAACACGCATAACATGCATCAATATCCATGCCCCATCCACACATAACACACAACGTGCACCTGCCACATGTAGCAACACACATGCCAGCCACACAAACACACGACAGCACAGACACAACATCCACAAAGCCCGACACATGGTCTTACACACTCACTCCCTGTCTTGTTTTGCTGGTGCCTCAATGTCTGTCTGTCTTGCTTACTGTACTTTCTTGTCTTTCCGCATCTGTCTTCACAGCGAGCAAGAAGAAGACAAAGAACTGGCTGATTTCTTGAGACTCAAGTTAAAACCTCTAGACAAAGTATCGAAACCTCCAGCCAGTGAGTGCCTATCTTACTCCTTCTCCTCCCCCGTTCTAGAGTAAAGGACAGTTGAAAGTGGGAGCCAGACGTGATACAACACAATGCTTCCTAGACATCAGACGTGAGCACGGATGGGGCCGGCGACGTGAGGACAGTGAGCTGGGCTCAGGGCACTGCTCTTGCTTTACATTCTGCTGTTTCCTTGGAGTCCTGACAACCGAACAGGGACCCTGTGTTTTCCTGCACTGGGTTCTGTAAACTTACGTCGCTGGTCCTGGTGCCACAGCTACTTGCTAATCACACAGTCTGGTGCATTTCATAGAGGGGCTGAGCAGCTCGGAAGCCAGAGGTGGGGCTGAGGCTCAGGGGCCTCTGGCCTCTGGTGAAGGTGGGGTTTCTGGAGTAGAGCCAGGGCGCGCTTGTCAGAATAGTAGCCCCATGAGGTACTCAGAGCGAAAAGGGCTCGGTGTGAGAGAGCTTTGGGGAAGGTGTGCATTTGACTCCACCGTGAGGGCCCCAGGGCTCACTAGCATGTCCCGTGGCTGCACACTGTGAAGGGTGCTGCCCTGCAGGCCACGAGCTGACCCGCAGCCCACGTGCAGCTCTAGGAACGGGATGCCCCGCTCGGACTGGCCTGACTTGATGGGAGAAAAGCATCAGGAACTAGGCTGTGGGGACCAGACACTAAGAAGGCCTCGCTTTTCTTCCATCGCTCATTTGTGTCCTCTGCATTCTCCTGGGGGCCAGAATTCCAGAACCGTTGCTTACCAGCAGCCAGGCAATGCCACAGCCTCTCTCTCCTGGAACCTACATACATAACCTTAGGAAAGACTCCCGGGCCTTCTAGAACCATCTTCCTACCTCCTTGGCCTTCACTCTCGCCAGGAGACTGGAGGCTGTGATGGGCCAGATCTGTGTCACAGGCCTACTACCGTAGCCACAGGGGTGCAGCTGTTTGAGGAAAAGGAGTGGAAATCTTGCTAGAAAGAAGAAACCCAAAGCTGCCATCATCTTCTGCAAATCCAGTTTCCCCTGATCCTCCAGTAGCATCCTGTGAGGTGTTTGTAGATTGTGAGCAGATAAAGAAAGACAAGGGGCACAGCAAGCAAGGGATCCTCTCCCATGAAAGGCAAATTAGAAAACCCCGGGGCAGGGACAGAACAAGGAAGTGCCCCCGTAGACACAGGTGACTCGAACAAAACTTCCCATTTATCCACGCCCCAAATCCACGAGAGCCAGACCCCTGCTCGGCTTGGCAGCTCCAGGGGCAGACAGAACTGTACAGAGGGCTAGAAGCTGCGGCTGGAAGCCAAGGCCTGGAGTCTGTGGCCTTGGGAGGTGGGATGAGTGATCGGGACCATAGCAAGGGCCACCAGCTCCCCACCCCACCTGGTCTGGGAAGCTGGAGCGGGCCTGGCCCCGGGTAGGGAGGACTGGGGCCGCTGACGGGCAGGACAGCCTCACCTCACCGCCTCTCCCCTCCCCCTCTGCAGGCTCCCGTGCAGAGAAGAAGGCCGAGCCCCCGCCCAGCAAACCCACAGTGGCCAAGACCGGGCTGGCGCTCATCAAGGACTGCTGCGGGGCCACCCAATGCAGTATCATGTAGCCCTTCCCCGAGGTGGGGTGCTCCCAGGGCCATGGGGACGCCCCCTCCCGCCCTCTTGTCTTCGTAGCCCCCACTTGACGGGGCTCAGGGGCTCGCCACGCGGAAGGGGCGAAGGCAAGCCCGTGACCGCCGCAGGGGCCCTGTACAGCGTGTAGCAGAGGGGTCCCCGTCGCATGGCCCTCCCCGTCGCATGCGAACCCCGGAGTCTGTCTCCCCGTCTAGCCAACCACCAGGAAAGGCCCCCCTCAAAAAGTATATCTCCACCCCTCTCTAGCTGTGTCTAACCCACCGTGCGGATGACCTGGGAGAGGGGCGTGGCCCGGCTGTGTAGTCGTGACTTTCCAGTGCGCTAGCGCCACTTGGACACATCCCCGTCGCCTCCTAGCTCTGCTGTCAGTTCTGCCCCAGATGAGCTCAGCTCCCGCCACCCTCCCCCACCCCGTCTTCTCCCAGGGGCCGTGCCCTGGAGGGCTCCCCACTGCGCACGCATCTTGGACACGCAGCAGAGTCCGTGTCTGCAGAGACTGAGCTCTGCGAGGCGTCCGGGTCACGCCTGCGGCTTCCTTCTTCCTGTGCCGGAGGGCTCACGTCGGGGCACGTCGGGCTCTGGGCTCTTCCTTCCCTCGCGATGTCTGCCCCGGGTGTGCCGAGTGGAGAGGGTGGGGGTGTGGGCGGAGCAGCCTAGGCTCGGAGGAGGGATCAGAAGGCTGGAGGCACCGCAGGAGGAGGCCCGGACTGAGAGCCGAGGCTGCCACCTCTGCCCACCCGCCGGGGGGCGCTCGCGGGCGCTCACCAGCCGAGCACACAGACTCCAAACCGCAGCCCAAGGCGCGGGAGCGAGCCGGCCCCAGCTGCCCCCTCGCCGCGGGCTCCACCAGCCGCCGCCTCCACCGCGTGACGCGACGTCCGTCTGCTGCAGCCAGCCCGGCACGGCCCGTGTGACTCTCCGTCCCTGTGTGTGTCGTGACCGGCCTCCGTAGTTAGCATAACTCGAGATCCGCCGATGTGCTGTCATCCATCGGGGAAAATAAAAATGGAAACCAGTACCTGGCATTTTTAAAGTTTTAACTTTTTCTTGACTCTGGAAGTAGTCTGTGTACATAGTAAACCATTGGAAAAGCAGATACGGTATAGAGAAGTGTTTTTTTTCCCTTTGAACTATGATTCCTCCAACCGGGGATCACACTGGCATTTGGCAAGTTTCCTTTCTAGTTTTTTTAAAGATTTACTTATTTCTGCATGCAAGAGCTGGGGTACAGGCCGGAGTCGCGGGAAGTGAGAGGCGTCACCAGAGACAGAGTGGGGAGCAGAACAGGCAGGTGGACTGAAACACACTGCCGAGGGGAGCAGCCGAGAGCCCAAAGGTCTGCTGCCCGTGTGGGTCCCCTCCCTGGCCGGGCATCCTACTCAGGCCCTTGCAGTCACAGGGCTGAGACTTAACCCCTAGGCCCCAGGGAGGCCCAAAGAACTGATGGAAACACGCTCGCATTCTGAGGTTGCAAGTAGACATGAATTTGGGGCTGAGGGGACATGGTTCAGACCCTCCCTACTCTGGCGATAAGCTCTCAGGCTGGAAAGGGTCCCCCCCAACAAAGGCCCCCCCGCCACTCCGTGGCCTGGAGGAAACGGGTTTGCGGGGCCTGGCCTGAGACCAGTTAGAGAGCGGTCCCTCCCTGATCCAATGAGCGGAGGAGATGGAAGTTCTCATTAAAATACTGCGTCTACTGCGGCCGCCAAGCCCTGGGGCGGACCTAACTCATGTTCTTGCTGTTCCTATCGATTTTCTCAAGCCAGAAAATGCCATTTGTTTAGGTTTTCACAGAAGAAAGCAATCACTCAAGATGCTCTGGGCACCCAGGGCTGCCTGTCGAGCGGATGGGCCTTGCAGGCTCAGGGCCTCGCCGGCTCCCGGCCCGCTCCTTCCAGAGCCCGCTGGGGGCCGTGGGGGCATACCGTCCCAAGTGCTGCTGGTGTGGGCTGCGCACAGGTGCTCTCTGCTCTGCTCACAGCAGCGCCGAGCCGCCTGGGCTGCGTGCGGTGCTCTGTCCTGCCCCCTGGAGCACAGTCCCGGGAGGGCCTCAGGCTCGGCCTCCCGGGGTAACAGTCCCGTGGTGGCCACGAAGGCCCAGTGTGGCGTGTCCCAGGCCTGGCCAGGGTCACCGGCTGGGCCAGAGGGGTCAGGCCTCTGCTTAGCCAAGCTGGGGCCCAAAGGTCAGCCCTGCTGCCAGGCATGGGGTCAGCCTCGCTGTGCAGGCCGGGGACAGGCTAGAGGCTGGAAAGTTGGAGTTGAGAGTGACTTTCGAGCGGCCAGGGGTTTGCAGGGTCACCAGAGAAACAGCAGAGCCAGGTCAGAACTCAGGGCCGGTGTGCGTCATGCTGTCCGCCACCTCCTCTGGCATCTGGCCCAGCCCCGGGGCAGCCCCGGCCTGGAAGGATGGAGCCAGCCTGGGGCTGCCAGTGCCCCAAGCCCCTAGTGTGCTCTTGACTCCTTCGCCCAAGAGCTGACTGTCCAACTCAAACAGAGCTGTTTACCCACAAGAACCACAACCTGCGTGTGTGAAGGGAAGAAGGCCCCAGGAAGCACGGCGCGCTCCAGGCTCTGAGGCCCTGGCCCGCCCACTCCCCGCTCCACACTCCTCAGTCTCCAGAGAGGCCCAGGAGCCTGCTCACCCCTGTGAAGGTGATTTTTAATTCTGGAGCCACTTTGAACTTGCAGAAGAAAGTACAAGCTTGCACTTTGTACTTTCAAATAGTACAAAGAGCCCCGTCTCCCCTTTGACTCAAGCCGGCTGACGTGGCCACCGTTCCATCAGCTTTCTGGGCCCCTTTCTCTGCACGCTTTGTTCTAAGAACTTTAGGCCCAGGCAGCATGTTGCTCTACCCTCAAACCCTCTAGCAGGTGCCCAAAGCAGATGCGTTCCCGCTCCTACAACAGAACAAAGTTTCCAGTCTGTTGGCATTTGATCTACGCGGCTGTTTCCACGCAGTGTCAACTCCTCCCCAGCCTTCAGGGGCCGGGGCTCGTTGCCTGGCTCTGCGCTTCCTGTGTCTCTGTCTTTCAAGACCTCTCAGTTTGGATGAGCCCGGGCTGGTATTTCCAGAAGACAATGGCATTTTTATTGTCGAAGCAACATTGTGTGGCAGCGTTGTGTACGTTTTGGGGGGCATCGCTGAGAACCCACATGCTAGGTTACCATCAAGTTCAGCACTAGCAGCCCCTTTGTCCCAGGTGCCCACCTTCCCTCTGGCAACCGTGGATCTGTCTCGCCACCCGACGATTCGTTTTTGTTCTATTTAGATCACCTGTGTCTTTGTTTTCTCTTAGTGCGGGGAGAAGTAGCAACCACACACACATCGGTGTGAACTAGTGATAAACACTGTCTCGTGTTAGGTGTAGGGTAAATGGAAAAGTGATGAGGCTTTTCCGCCCTCCCACCATTGGTGTCAGCCATGCACACCTGTGATCTTGCACGCATGCCTACCTCAGGTAGGGTGTGGGCATGCGCAGGTGAGTGTACCTGGGCTTGTACACCTGGGCGTACAAGGGTGGTGTCACGAGGATGCCAGCAGAGGAGCATAAGCAAGAGAAGAGACAGGAAGAGAGGGAGAGAGAGCAGAGGCTTTCTAGAAAGCCCAGAGAGTGAAGATGTGCCAGGGGCCTGCCAGCCTCCTGGCCCCCCCACCCCCTGCCAGCCTCCTGGCCCCTCGGCCCCCTGCCTGCCATGCACCTGGTTGCCTCTGATATAATGAAGCAAGAAAAGCCTGAAAAGCCACCGAGGGCTCCAGGACTCCTCCTTCACCTGTCTGCTGGAATCACCGAGAACCTACCCTGTGCCTTGCTGGCACATTAGGGAAGTACAGGAGACTGTGGAAAGTGAAGGAATGTGCCTTGCCCAGGCCCAGGAGAGGGCGTGGTTCTGAGAAAGTTTCCCTGAGAAGATGGTATTTCAGCCAGACCTGAGTGATGAGGAGAATTCACGAGGCACAGACGACAAGGGCCAGGAGCGACCCTCCACGCTATACCTGCAGCTCTGCAAGATGCAAAATACCTGCATTGATTCTCCCCATTTGTAGGTGGAGAAGAAGGCACAGTAGCTGAGTGCTTGCCCCAAATCCCAGGACTACCAAGGAAGTGGGGGTGGGGGGGGGGCTGTGCTCTTAACTGCTGCCCCAGTCCAGGCATGGGGACAGCGGGCACAAGGCACCAGGCAGAGAACCAAGAAGCCAGGAAACTGAAGGGGCGCCGGGGTGAAAGAAAGGCCGGAGGGCAGGGGCCTGGGAGCGCTGGGGGTCGGGCTCAGCGTCCATGTGCAAACCTCAGAGGGCTCCCCACCTACAGAAGCAAAACAGGGATTCTACCCCAGAGCGCTCATCTCTGTTTCTGGACACCTCAGGTCCAGGGCCCAGTGGCACAAGGGTAGGGACGCAGCAGCCCGGAGGTGGAACTGTCTGCTCGCTGTGACAAGTCGGCCAGCTGGGAGGAGGGAGTGGGGGGTTCTGGCCAGGCCCAGCATCTGTGGCAGAAGGGCCCTGTAGGGTCAGAGAACTATCAAGTCTTTCCACCCTCTCGCCACTGGTATAACGATGGACACCTGCGGTGCTGCGTGCACGCCTGGGTGGGCAGGTGCAAGTGGGCGCACCTGAGTTTGGACATGGACTTATATGGGCGGCGTCATGAGGACGCCAGGACCGACCAATAGTACCGAGCAGCAGCAGCGGGAGGAACAGGACGCCAGCACCAAGGCAGCCGACAGGGTGAGATGCGCCGGGGGCTGGGAGGCCTGCCAGCCTCCCGGCCCCCCGGCACCCCTGCCTGCCATGTACCTGATGCCACCTCTGAGAATAAAAGCATAAACACCACCGAGAGCAACAAGACTCCTTCCTTTACCCCCGTCTGCTAGAACCATCCCGAACCTGCGCTGTGCCACCTTCCTACTGCTACAGGCCCTCACTGGGCAGTCTGAGGAGAAGGGGACAGAGGCTCCTGGGACTGCCCTGCCAGTCCTGGCCACGCCCACCAAGCTCCCACTGGCTCCCGCTGTGGGGCAAGGGCCCAGCCCTGGCTAGTTGGCTTCAACCTGCAGTAGTGCCCCCCCCCCCCGTTTCCTCCTTGGAGTCCTAAATTCTCCATTTCCCAGTCCTTCCCTCCCAGAAATTGTGGCTTCTTCATCTTGCCAAGGAAGGTTCTGGTCCTCAACTTCTGGCTTGGGATTTGCTAAACCTTGTGTGTTCCATATGCCAGAAAGTGGGGTTTCCGCTTCCCTGCTGACTCGGTCCCAAAGGCAACCGTGTGCCTCCTCATGTGCCAGGCTAGGCTGCCCCCAGGGTTGCCTCTGCCCCCGGGGAAACAGTTCAGCTCCTCTGGGAAAGAGACTTGACACTCAGCCCTCAAAGTATTAATTCAAATGTGCAAATTGGATCCTCTCTCCCCAAAGGCTGGTGAGAGAGGCTCGTGCTGTAATCACATTAGCAGGCTGGACAGGGGCCAGCTACCGGAGGCACGCGCGTGAAGTGATGCAGGACGACCGAAGGTCAAGGAGAGCGCTAGTGGGGCTGCACTGACCGCTGCTCTAAGGGACAGTGACACGGGGTCCCTCTCCTTCCCCAGCCCCAAAGCTCACTGGACTTGTCCTAACTCAAAGACCAAATGGAAGCCACAGCAGGTCAGGGCCTGGGAGGAAGGAGGGATGCTTCTGAGCTGTGGCTCAGTGTGAAGCAGCTAGAAAGCAGAGACACCCCGAGCACACGCTCCCTCTGTAAAGGGCACGGGCTCCTCTGGGGCAGGGCCATTTTCACTCTGGAAGCTCTCTGCTGCAGAGGAAAGGCACAGAGAAAAATGTCAGTCACCGCAGCTAGCCTACAAACCTCCCGCCCCACTCTGAGGCGTGGCAGCAGCTCAGATTTTCCGTGACAATTCAGCTTTTTGGATGTTGAATTTCAAAAAGAAATTGCACCTCTGCAAGAAGCAGTGGACCCAAAGCTTCAAGTCTCTTCTTGATCCTTTTTAGTTCCTGCAGGGGAACTTGGGGCTGGGTGGGTATAGGGTCAGAGAGAAATCAGGTCTTTCCACCCTCCCACCACTGATGATGGACACCTGTGGTGCTGCGAGCACTCCAGGGTGGGCATGCGCAAGTGGGCGCACCTGAGTTGGACACGGGCTTAAATGGGCGGTGTCATGAGGACGCCAGGACCGACAGGACCGACCAGCAAAGAGAAAGCAGCAGCACAGCAGCCGAGAGGGTGAGATGTGCCAGGGGCTGGGAGGCCTGCCATGTACCTGGCCACCTCTACTAATAAAAGCATGAAAAGCCACGGAGGGCTCCAAGACTCTCCTTCCCTGACCTGTCTGCCCAGAACCATCCCAAACCTTGCTCCTGTGCCTCCTTCCTGCCTCTACAGTGGGAATGGGGCCCTCAGCGGGGAAGACTTCTCTGTGGAATCTGGAGTCTTCCAAAGGGCTGCCCAGCAGGAGCTGCTGAGACCAAGGCGGTCTGCAGAATGGGTTTCTTTGCCGGGGGAGAGCTCCTAGGAGTTACGTCTCAGGCCCAATGGCTTTGGTGCTCATGGTCTCTTCTCTGCACGTGGTTATGAGCTGGAACCAGACCAACAAGGGTCTACCAGACACCCAAGGACAAGGGCCCGCGACAGGTCTGACCTATTTGCGCCCACCTCCCACATAAACCCGAATGAAAAGATGACAGAAGAGGGTTGGTTTATAATCATCCCGCCGGCCCAGCCTCCAACCAGCAAAACCAGTCTTGGGAAACTCAAATCAGATGCTTGCTTGTAAAGTTTATTGACAACTGTTTGGTCCCAACACACAAAACAGCACTTGAACCACAAAATAAGTGTTCAAACAAAGTAGACAGTCAAGAAAAATATCTCCTCCCCCAAGCCAATCCAAAACAAACAGTGCAAACGGGAAAGGGGGTTTCGTGATAACGTCTCTCTCTTTTTTTAAACAGGTAAATCTAATCCGGTGCATCGTTCCACTCAGAAACAATTTCATTGTCTTAATTCTCATACATCATTTCCTCACATCATTTAATTAAGCCTCTGGATAAAAAAATAGATCGCGATCAGACCCGCCACTGTGGAGGACACCGCGAACGCGAGCTTCGCTGCCTCGCCTGCAGACGGCGACGGTTAGAGCCGCGTGGGCACGCACGCACGCAGCCCCCGCCGACAGGACTTTGGAGAAGGGGTCAAGCACGTTTGCGTGGCAGACGGGGCACAACTTCAGCCTCTGCCGCTCAAAGAAGATGCCTGTTGAGACGCTTCGAGTGACTTGTAATGGCACCTCTCAAAGTCCACCATCCTTTACCTGTGAGCAAAACCAGCGTCCAAGTGTGCAAACTCAGCCTCATGAAAGCTCGGAATAAGGCAACCGATGTTCTCAATGCCAGCTTGACTACAGTGTTTAAAAGCGTCTTTAAAAAAAATTGCACGTGTGCATTTCACTTCCAGCCACACTATGCCTGTGGAGGAAATGCCACGCCGCGCCGTCAGGCTTGAAGGCCTCTCTGGTGCTGCTCCATCCTGACTGGGGCTGTAGGTTGAGAACTGGAATCACTGGCTTCATTTAAAAGGTTTGGGGAACAAAAATCTGACTTGTAAAAATCTCTCGATAGCCCTTATTTTGTGGCATTTTATCAAAATGCTGGCTATGAAATCAGAGCCCATTTTCTGGCTTTCTAGAAGTTACAAAATATAAACACTTCCCCAAAAGAAACCCTCTAACTAATGGAAGACCTTGGGCCAACAGCTGCTTTCTGCTCTATGAACGAATCCGCCGTTTTGCCCAACAAATACAACCCATTGTAAGTGTCAGGCTTCTCCAGGAGGGGTGAGAGGCCACCCGTCACCAGACGCCTCTGTCACCTCGAGGCGAAGGTCATTCCACAGGGCAGTGCTCCCTCAAAGGCTGGCTTTCCCCAAATGCCAACGTCAGACACCACACACAAAAAAAAAAGCCCAAACATGCTTCCAACAGCGAGAAGTAGGAGTTAAAACTGACACTGTTAAAAGATGCTGAGTTAACACATGCGCGCGCACACACGTCCTCACACACGAAGCTTCCCAGCTCCCAAAGCCAACTTTACAATTACAAAATCAAGGTTAAGTTGTTCAACCTTGGCCTTCACAGGTATAGATTGAATTTCTGTCTCTTCCCAGTGGAGGGAGTGTCGATACCGCTCCTGTTAAAGCACCTCACCCCTCAGTTCTGATTTGTAATTTATGCATTTGATGCATATTTTAGACAATCAGACTCTCTTCCCAACATTGCCTCTCGACACACCATGATGTGTGTGGGAATTCGAATGCTGACTGTAACTTCACGACACCAAGACCACCTTCTTTTCCTTAACCGAACACCTAGCAACCTGGAACGTCACATGAAAGGGAAGCTTAAAACATCCTGGACTTTCTAGAAAGCTCCTCAATGGAACCCCAAAGCAGAAGCATTTTAAAACATCTGTGATGAAGCCACATTTGTCAACTACAGACACAGTTAAATAAAAAACAAGGCACACTTACAAGTCACATGAAGCCAGGAACCTTCCTATCCAACCAGAAAAACATCCCACCTCCTTGCCCCTCCTCCTTCAGGGTCACTGACAGGCTTTGCTTCAAAGACACGTCGTACACTGATTAATACTGCCTGGAACATCGGCAGGCACGGGCTTCGCGACTACGTTAGGCTACACAGAGGATGATGCCTCGGACGTGGCCTGGTGGGTGGCTAACAGCTTCCTTCTGGTCGAGTTCTCACCAGCTTCCTTTGCAGAGAAAACCAATTATACTTCATAATAATGAAGAAAAGTTTGATAAAATATATTAAGGATTTTTTTTAAAACAAATGCCAGAAGTAGTAGTTATTTTCAAATAATTGGGGAAGGGGTGAGGTGGTGGGGAGGGGAGAAAGATTACAGCTGAAAGCTGTGTTTAATGTAAAAGAAACAGAATATGGAAGACACCCAAGGGGGAAGTGGCTTCTGGGGGTTTCCATTAAAGGCTGTGTTTTTTTGAACCCACTTTTGTGTGCAGAATCAGACAGTGTTTTCCCATCCTAACTCTACTTTCAAACGAGAGTCAAAGCTTGGTTACAGGTGCAAAGGAAAAGTTGGCTGCCAATTTTACTCTATTTTTGGGTTGCTTTTTGGCTGGGCTTTCCACAGGGTCTTTGCTGAGCAGTGACTCTGGGGGCTCCGAGGCAGGGCAGGGAGGCTCTGGGGTG
Organism: Galemys pyrenaicus; assembly: GCA_019455555.1. Lineage (NCBI taxonomy): Eukaryota > Metazoa > Chordata > Mammalia > Eulipotyphla > Talpidae > Galemys > Galemys pyrenaicus. The sequence goes on from JAGFMF010011768.1 coordinate 6,167,080, forward strand.
GCTGCTGGGACGGAAGGTGAGCTGGAATCAGAGGGCAGGTGCTCATTCTTCATTGGTTCTGGGATTCCAATGTTCTCTCCTTGGTTTGAGATCATAATTTCTGTGAACACAGAGAAGCAAACGGGTTCAGTTCTCTGAGCTGTGGGAAGTACCGGTTCTTTCTCTCATATTTTCTCAAAAAAAAAAAAATTTAAATAACCCTCCCCCCATCAGCTGTGAAAAGATGCCAGTCTACACAATGTGGATATGTGGATGGAACTGGGTGCTAAGCAAATTAAGCCAGAAGGAGACAGATGGTGGGTGGTTCTGCTCAGAGGTGGGTATGAAGCAGCAAAGCAAAGGAACAGACAGAACCAGGCCCAGACACACCTCTGGGGTCCCACTGCACGGGACAGGCGGTGGACAGTGGTCAAGAACTATGGACGCTTCGGTGGTGGGTGTGGCAGGGAACTACACCACTGAAGAGGTGTGAGCCTGCACCCCTGGCTCACGTACAGTGTCATAAACCAGCGTTACCTCAAGTAATTTTCTGAAAACGAGGATGGACATCAGTGACGCCCTAAGTGTTACAGCTGTGCCACCTCAGCTGTGCGGCCAAGAGCCTGTGTCTCCTGAACCAGCTGCCACTGCCTTAGTGAGCTGAGAGGTCGCCTTCCGGCATGACTCTGTGGGCAGTGAGTTAAAAAAGTATTTCCCCACTTTGGACTCTCTTTCCATTCCATCTGTCAGGTAGTTAAGGGCCCAGAAGCCACATGTGACTTGAAGACATTCAGACCAGGGTGGCCTGAGTGGCTGGGAGCCCCTGGCCCCAGGGGGAGGGAGAGGGAGAACTGCAGTTACAATTATCCTCAAAGTCGCCAGCGTCCAGCACAGCCTGCTTTCCTGTGGTGGTCACTGCTCTTTCTCTGGCTGGGCCATGGCCAGCGGCCTGCTGCGTGCAGGGCTGTGTGGCTAGAACGAAGAGGGTGATGACCCCCTGCCTGTGAGACAACTGCCCACGCCCTCCCAGCCGCTCACTCGGGGCTGACGTCATGTCTACAGAGGTGCCCAGGCTGTGACCCCACAAAGCTGAGAGCAGGAGAGCTGGTATCAGTCTCCTGCCAACTCCAGCTCCACATCCAGGGTAATACCCCCCGCTGCCACCACAGCTAGCTGCAGTGCCATGTACTTGTCACCCCATTTCCTACTTTCCAGACAAACAGCCTGGAGCAGACAGGTGGCGGAGTCCCTGGTGCCCCGCTAGACAGCAGTGCCGGCCGGGTGGGGAAGGCTGACCACACCAGGTGGCGGGGGCGGGGGCAGGAGAGTGGTGGGCCATCCCCTCAGGAGGCTGGCGACGCGGCAGAAAGACAAGAGGCCTGGGCTCAAGTTCTGGCTCTGCCCCTTCTGCGTGAAGCAGCCAGGCTGGGTCTCATGTCTAGTCACCGGCTGAATGAGACTGAGCACAGGAGAGCCGCGCACAGGACGGAGAGCCACGTGGCCGGGTAAGAGTCGGTGCCCCGCAGTCAGCTCCCTCGCCCTCCCGCTCCGGTCACTGCCCACAGTCCAGGGGTTCGAGACAGATGCCCGCTCCTTCTGCTTGTGCCTTCACGAAGCCCCAAACTCTGAGTCATTCAACACTGGGCCAAAGACGACTGGTGTGGTGACAGGTGTGCCACCTTACAAAGGTGCCACTGGGCACCTGCACACCCTCCTGCACGGCTTCTCCACAACCCAGACGCCTCATCCCTCGGGACCCGCCGCCTCCCGCTGCGTGACCATCGCCAAGTCACCTCCGGCTGTGACCCCAACTTCACAAGAACCCTGACAAGAGGACCCTGAATAATCAGCACAGATAATTTTGTACCCGATGGCAGGGTCCCCGCTGCCATCAAATATCCAAGAGACCAGCATAACAGTTTTCCCTCTGAACCCCAGAAAGACAGCCCACGCCGCCAGTGTATCCTACCAGAAGGCTCTGGAGGGCGCTCCTCAAACTGGATGAGATCAGCAGCCTGGAGGATGACAGGGTCTGGCCTCAGCTGCGGGGACGGCAGGCACGAAGGGACGGGCGCGCACAGCAGGTCCACGGGGGAGTCATTGGTCAGGCGGAGGAGCTCCTGCTCCACCAAAAGGGGCCCTGGCGGGGAGGGCAGGCCGTGACTCCTCAGGACGGCTCTCTGCCGCGGCCTGTGCCTGAGGCCATCACGCTAAGCCTTAAGATGAAAATGGCCAAGAAGCGCCCCAGACGCTTTGTAAAAAACGAAGGCCTGCCCCAGTCCTCCTCCGTGTCTGCCCTGTCTTCGCCGAGTCCAGCCTGAGCAAGGCTCTTCGGGAGAAGGCCATTTAGCGAAAACCCTGAGCCTTGCTAGCTGCCCCAGTTCTTCGCCCGCGCCCTCGTCTGCCTGGAGACCTGCTGTCTCTCACGCCCGCCAGCCCTCCCGCCCGGAGCCGCTGCCCCGGACGCCCACGGCTTTGCCTCGTGCATGCTTACCGCTGCTACCCGCTCCGAGTCTGAGTTCCGAGGCTGGGTGGGCTTCCGGCACCTCCAGGAGACGCTGGGCCGAGGGCCTGTTTTCATGATTGGCGGGGGAAAGACCGAGCGAGCTCAGCCGACCTGGGGGGCACAGGGCACCGTCAGAGGGGGCGTTGGTCAGAGAAGCAGGGCGTCCGCGCGGGCGGGGAGTGGCGCTTACTTACTTTTCATGTCATTTTTCAACACTACAATTCTCTTATGACCATGTCCTTTTATCCAGACCACCTGTGCACAAGACATACTACCGGTTAAGCAGTGGACAAGGGCAGGAGATAGCCCGAAGGTGCGGGAAGGACGTGACCTAGCGACCTGCCTTAAACATGCTGGAATTTAGAAACTGCATTAACACCAAGGAAAACGTCTCTATCTTCTTTCTTTAACTTTTTGAGGAGAACCAGCTGGCAGAAACAGGCTCCTTTATAAAAAGCTCCGTAGTCTAAAAAAGCTGAGACTCAGTTTTAAAAATACTCTTTAAGGTTCTTAAAAACACCATCTCCCAGCACTGGTGTTGGTGCATAAATGAAAACAGTCCTCACATGACAGTCCTTCCTTTACCCCAAACCTCCACACACCCTCAACAAACGGAGAGCCCCAACCCCTCGAACCAGGTTTGTTCTCCCAACCCTGAAACAACGTCCTCCACCGGACATGCTGCTCTCGCCTCCTCAGCCAGCGGGAGTGGTGCAGTGGCCGCCGGCTTCCGGCCCCGCAACATGCACCTGTCACCCAGTCCCGAGCCCTCTCTCCGCACGCACGTCCTTCGCTGCTTCCTGTCCTGCTCACTCGTGCTCAAGCCCTCTGAATTTACCCGGGCCACTGCCATGGCCGGGGTCCTCGCCAGTTCCCCCAGACCACCACTTCCCCCCTCTCTGCGATGGAGAGCAGTCATGTGGGCTTCTCACAGGCAAATCTGGAGGCACAAAGCCCCCCCAGAGGAGCACATACTTCCCTACTGGGCTTCAGTGAGGCTTTAAGGCCCCTGCACTCTGCTGTTCCCTTGTGCCCTCTGCCCAGGCTGCACTTTCCTCAGGTAACTTGCACACATCTTGACTCCTGGGCCCTGGCCTTCCTCAGGCACACTGACACTGCACTGACCGCAATGCTGGGGGTCCCTTCTCTCCACTGTGGGCACCTTCCTGAGGCAGAGTCTGGACCTCCTCACCTGGCACAGAGGGACTTAATAAATGTTTGGAGGACAGGAGAGAAACCAAGACTTTCACCTTATGTCAGCCACATGCTCACAACACTGCCATGTTGCCTTCCCAGCAGCACTCGGGGGCTGTCACTCTCCAAGAAGCTCAGAGAGACACCTACCTGTGGGATTGCTCCCAAGAGCTCCTCCACACTGCTGAAGCCGTATGTCTTAGGTTGCAGGGTTTCTCCAACATACTTGGTATAGGCCATGGAAAATTCATGAAGAAAAAGCTGCTGGTAGTGGTAAGTGTGGAGTAAAGACCGCACATTCTTGGCAAACACATAAAGACGTGTGAGCTTCACACACTCCTCTGTCTTATCATCAGTAAACACCTGATCCAAGAGAAAGAAGCACGGCATCAGAAACTGGTGGAGTGGCCCTGCCTGCCCCAGGCGTGAGGCCGTCAGCTGAGCATGAGCTTGAAATTCAACCTGCAAGTGGGCAGTAAGTCAAGAGAGCAGATTCCTTCGAGCACGTCCTCTAGAAGGCTGTGGCCTTGGGTAAATTTTAGTTCTATTTGCAAATCTAAGAGGGCAGAGGTCAAAAGCAATAACGTGTGACAAAAAAAAGGAAAGTAGTCAGAGCCTAGTGTCTCCGACAAAGGAAGCACTGAGAGGGGAAGCAAATCCCAGGGGCAAGCGGACGTGACCAGGGAGGGAGGACGAACTGCTTCTGTCCTCAGGTAAACTAAGCAAACTCCTCTACCAAACCCTTTCAGAGTCCTTAATATGCGTCGAGGAACTCTAAGAGCAGGGATAATTCCCAGCCTTCACTGCAGGCAGACTTTTTTCCTGGAACTATTACCATTGCCTAGAACAATGTTCATGGAATATATCAGAGTTTAGAAAGTGCTGAATTTGATGCTGTGGAAAAAAACCAGAGCCAGTTTTGTTTTCCAGAAACTACTACAATAGGGTTAAAATAGTAACCTCAGGATAGAGCTGGGAGTTATCCTGGATACAACAGAAAAAAGCGGGGCTTTGTAGCCACGGGGTCAGGACTCGTGGATGGAAAATGACGGAGACATCCCTTGCTGGCCGACACCCTGGGCCTAGTCTGGAGAAGACTCAAGCTCAAGTTTGGTCAAGGACAGTTTGCCACTGTCTTGCGCTGATTCGTCAATCACACAGTGATGACGATGACACACCACTGCTAGGTTTTATTAACTCATATATGTTCTAATTAATTTTCTTCTGGGGTGACTGCAATATTGATGTTACTCTGACTTCATAAAATGAAGTGGTGAGCTCTGTATTTTCTTTTTAAGTGACCTTGAAAGCTTTTTAAGAAGCTGGAGTTGTTTTTTAAAATTTAGTTAAACCTAATAGTTTACCCGTCAGGTGTTGGTGCTTTTTCACTGGTAACATCCCAATGACCTTTAATGTCTTTTTTGTGGTAATGGGTCTTAGAACTTCTTGAGTCAATTCTGGTCATCTCTTATCTATTTCTACTTTTGTCTTATGATTCCTCTAGTCTTGAAGTGTATTTCTGGAAGGCTCTAAGGTGACCAGCCAGTGGTCTCCCTTTCTGACCTGCAGCTGACAAGTCATGAAGCCACCACATCAGCTGTCTAGCGCAGAAAGAGGTACTGCTGGCAAAATCCATTCTGGTGCAGGACAAAAGACCCTCAGCCAGGACACAGGAGGCCGGAGCTTCCAGCTGGCTCATCGCGTGTCTGGGCAAAGCGCCTGTACCTCTGGGTCTTGGTCTGTTCATCTATAAAATGACCGACCGGTCCCTTCCAGCTCGACACCCTCTCATCAGACCGTTAGGTAAGCCAGAAACACCCAGTGAAACGGTTTCCATCAATGAGCTTCTGAAGAACATCAGCAGGCATACCTCAACTAAGTAAGGGAGACTCTTCAAGAGCTCAGTCAGGGTCATGAATCCGTATTCACAAGGGTTGAGAGGAGTACTGTGGGTCGTCTCATAATGTCTCTTGAGTTCATCAACGGAAAGACAGGCGGCTCCTTCCCAAGACATCAGCAACACCAGCAGCTGGGCAGTGAGGGAGCGCAGAGACTTGCGGTTGATCAGCTGAATCTGTTTGCCAGATTCCAAATCCGCAACCTGCAGAAAACAAGAATTCACACTTCCTGAACGCAAGACACAACCAGCTTAGTGCGTTTCATTTGGCTAACGAGACAGGGTTTAGAAACTCTAATTCTTTCTTAAACTGAAATGAGTGTGTTTGTTTTTAACTTCTTGTTAAAACTACGTGACAGGTGGGACTGGGGTAGAAACTGTTCACCCTGTCCTGCTGGTCCACATCCAGAAATTTCCCAGAAACAACCATGCCATCTCTTGGGGTATTCTTTCCACTCCTCTGTGGGAAGGAGGTGGGGAGGGGCCTGCTGGCATCCGCTGGTCCTCCCCACATAAGCGGCCCAGGGCAGGCTGGGGAGGTGAGAGAAGGCCCCTGTGACCACAAGGCCAATACTCCCACTCCATTTCCAGCCCTAAGGCCGGCATTTTCATGTCTGACTACGTGTTAACTCCTCAGTTCTTTCAGAGTCTCAAGATGACCGAGTGATTAACTGCACTGAGGAGCAGCCCTTGGAAAAGCACAAGGGTTATCATTTGGAGACCAAACAACAGATGAAGAACCAACCACTGGTGATGGAGAACCGCAGCCCTTGCTGTGTGCTGGGCTGGGAGCTGAGTCTGTGAAGCGACCCTTTACCGGAACAGAACAGACAGTGCCATGACACACACTGCCGAAGCACTGCTGGGCCACTGCAGGGACCACTCATCTGGGCGCCCATGCTGCGTGCTGGGTAACCCCAGGATTGTGCTCTCTGGGTGCTGGCTCCCTGGGGGCAGAAGAAGGGGATGGCGCCTGAGAGGTCATCCAGATCCCAGGAATCTTTCTCTGGTTCTGCCGCTCCTGAGCTCAGGCAGGTGGCTGGTGCGTGGAGCCCCGCTCCTCATCATGGGTGTGGATTCGTACGATTCAGACTCCAGCTTCCCATGGCAGAAGAGGGGTTTTATTATTACAGATATACTCTGGGGAGCCCATGTCTGTTTTATAGGTGTCAGATGACTACTTCCCCTTCAGCCTTTTAAGGAGAAAAACTAAACCCGCGCCTTTGACTCTACTTGCATACATACACCTCTCGCTCCCCACTCCACCACCCATGAGAATGACCAAGGGAGCTTTAAACACGTGACTGTTCACAGCACACCTGGATTCACGGTGCAAGAACCTCAAGGAGGGGGGAAGTCTGGGCATCCCTATTTCCTAGAAGCTCCCCCAGTGGGGCTTCCACACTGGAGCCTCTTGCCTCCACCCCGTCTTTACTGCTCACACCCACACTTTTACCCACAAGACCCTGTCACTGAAGTTCACGTCATGACCTAGGATCTTCCTGTCCACCGAAGCCCATCACTGCCTCGTCCTGGATGAGGCTTCTCCCACACCCGGCCCCCCAGCCCCCAACCTCCTCCTCTTCCATGATGCCCTCCGTGCAGTGCCACTCTAGACACCCATCCCCGGGGTCATACTTTGGCTCTCGTCATTTGCCATTTCCAGAAGAACTCACTCAACTGCCCCCACACCCTGCGTGCCGGGGACTGGAGCCAAGACTGGGGGCACGAGAAGGGGCGACAAGACGGACTTGCACATCAGCCTGCAGGTGAGGCTCCCCTGACTTCTCCGGCCCGAACTCCTGTTTCCTCCCAGCCCACAAGCCTGCTCCACTTCTTACTTTCCTCTTTTAACCATCTTGGTTCTGATGGGTCATTAACTCATTAATATTCTACTCAATACTCTGTAAACTCCTTTGTCCAAATTGCCTTTATTTTGCACCCAACTGGCAAAATCACCCCAGTTTTCCCAGACCTGCTCCTAAGGCACCCCCAGTCTCCAGGGTGAATCTACCCATACAGCTCTGGGGAGCTCTCTTCTCACCCTCCCAGCACTCCCACATTTCCTGCTCAGGACACCATGCTGAGGAGTTCGGACCCCTCCACGCTCTTCCATCTCGTAGCTTGTCGCTTTCTTCCTCCAAGCAGCTTTTCCACGTAACAAGCATTTTCTACCTAACAGAGAAGACAGCTCTGGGAAGCTCAGTTCCTGCTTACCAAGGAGACAAATGCTGAGCCTACCTTCCTGTATCTCTCCCCACCCTTCTCATCAGGACATGAACATCAAGGCCATGCTTCCTCCCCTGAGCGCCAGCTCCCGTGCTCCTGCCCCTCAGCACCCCAGCCTCCTGGTCCTTGCTTGCCTTTGCGCATCCGTCCTCTCCCTCCCGTCAGTAACTCTTAAACATGCCCAAGTGTCTAACTGGAAAGAACCACCGTCCAAAACCCCACCTGTCCCCTCAGGCCCTCCATCTCTAGCAGCCGCCCTCCCGCTTTCCTCCTTCACAAGGAAACTACAAGGCTCCCCGCTGCCATTTTCTTGACGCCTTCTCTGCGTTCCTCAGCCCGCTCCAGCGAGGCTTCTATCCTTGTACCCCATTTCCACCGGCCCCGCTCTGGCCAGCAACACCAAGCACCTCAGCTAGCCAAGTCCAAAGGGCACAACGGTCCTTGGCTCACAGGCCTCAGTCACATGATGCTGCGGGCTGTCTCTACCCCCCGGCCTTGAATGTTCTCTGCTCCCAGTGTTCTTCCTACTCCCTGGCAGCTCCATCTCTTGCCTCCTGTCAAGGCTGTTCTTCCTCTAACCAACCAGCACACAAACGCCTGACTCAGACCCATGGCCAGGTAGCCACCACTTCCTCTGTTCCACTTCCCATTTCTTCCTCACTCTGGTGAGTTTTCTTGGCTCTCTATGGTGTTGGCAGCCTAGAAACTGCCCAGCTGCTCTGCCTTAGAGGCCTAGGAGGGGCCGTTCAGTCCACAGTGGGAAAGGAGAGGAAGTTACTCTCTCCAAACCAGCAACAAAGGCAATTCTGAGCTAAGCTTATTCAAAAGATGTGAGTCAAGAGTTTGGAAGGAAGAAGAGATCTATGATTAAAGTTTGCCTCAAAATTTGAGAGTCAAAGATCTGTCTAGAAGGGTCCAGCTTCAAGTGAGCAGTATTGCAATTGATGTACCTCAGAATAAACACCCTACAGGCCTCCCTGATAGCGTAGTGGATTGAGCGCTGCACTGTGAAGCATCTGCGGCACAGCAGCGCGAGTTCGATCCCCAGCCAGGGAAGGGACCCACATGGCACAGCCAACCTCTCCTGCCTTGCCCGCTATTCCCCTCAGCAGTGTATTTCAGTTAATCTGCCTGTCCTGCTCCCCACTCTGTCTCTGGTGAATCCTCACACCTCCCGCAACTCTGCCCTGTACCCCAGCTCTTGTGTGCATAAATAGATAAATCTTTAAAAAAAAAGAACACCCTACTTTAAAAGTGACCTTCTCACTGCTTTAAAGAGTTGAATAATGATGCTGAAGTTGAAAAACACATTACTTCAGCCAGGCTGTTAATAATTAACACATAGAAAGACCAGAAGATTAAGCTGCCAGCCCACGTCCTCTTATCTAGTAGACGCTCCTGACATATAGGCCAGTGGTGAGGCAGTACAAGGTGTAAATACAGAAATACCAGTGCCCATGTAAACAACACAAGGGGATTGTGCCCCGAGAAGTTTTACTAGTCCAGGAAAAAAAAAAAAAAAAAAACCTCTTTACCTTTACCACGTGGCAGAGTTTCTGTGTTAAAGCCGAAACGGAACTGACATCATAGTCTTGGAGACGAAATGTGTAACCAAAAGTTTTCGCGTATTCTGTGAGTAGGTCTGTCATCATAAGGCAGTTATCTTTCTGGGACCGAAGGAGTTTAACAAATTGGGCGGCTAGAGCTTTGAACCTTTCTACCTCTGTCAGAGTAAGGATCTTTTCTTCTCCACATTCCAATACCTTGGAAAACACAAAGGGAGGAGGAAAGAGAGACTGAACACGTTATTACTGTTCATGGGAATAATTGTTATAAAAATGTGTAAGTTCAGAACTATGAATTTCTGGGCCTCCCTGGTGGCGCAGTGGGTTAAGCAACACACTATGAAGCAAACCGCAGCCACTGCAGCACGAGTTCGATCCCTGCCGCCGGCCAGGGAGG